>JTDE01021220.1:45626-64034 GCA_014338405.1 Paragonimus skrjabini miyazakii | reverse complement strand
TTCGAAAGGGGCCGACTGGAAAGTCTATGCGGATGCGACAGCTGCGATCAATTGTGGGTGATGTTCACCTTAAAATAATAGTACAATCAGCACATCAATCGCACACATTACAGATCTTTTAGGTCCATAATTATAAAAGTGCGTTCAATAGATGGAACACTCTCCCAATGAGTCACATGGTGAAAATGATAATAGATACAAAGATAATTCTACTAATACCTCTTTAAAGACCCAGTGACTGATAATCTTATTGTTCAAGAGATGAACCCACGACACATGAACAAGTGTATTCAGATAGTGACTGCTACGCATGAATGACGCACTAACATTAACTACTGAACTGTCGTAGGTTCGGTAACCAAACAGAAGGAGAGAATGTATCGATGTAGGGTAAACTTGAGTTTGTACTAGTATCGGTAGCGTAAATTAATACACATCACTCCAATCTTCTGAATGTGACCGCAAAAAAACATCCACCCACACGTACGAAATTATCCACCAACATACAATCATTCACCAGTTTCAACACATCACGAGGGATGTGTGGAATCATAAGGGCTAACATTGTTGAGGAACAGAGGAGTGATGCTATGTTGGTTAACACATTCAGATAGTGAGGTAGGTTGTCATAGAGTAGAGTCGGCATAATAAAACTCACGCAGTTGTGAACAGAAGAAACGTCATTTACAAAATCAAATGCAACGACTGTGGACAACACTATGTCGGTCAAACCGGACGGAAATTATCAACGCGAATACATGGACACGAATTAGCCATCAAAAGGCACGATCCATTTTCTTTGATATCCGCCCACGAGGATGAAACTGGACACACCTTCAACCTGAATACCGCAGAAGTCCTTACGCAAGCAAACACCAGACATGCAAGAGAGTTTCTCGAAGCTTGGTATTCATCAGCCGGATCAATAAGCAAACACAACGAGCTGAACAAAATCTATAAACCAATGCGAACCAAGGATTTGAAGAGATGCAGACACCATCAAGTCCAAATGGCATTAAATCCAAACGGAGCAACTTGAACAGATCAGACCAAAGTCAAAACGGAACAATGAATAACCAACCGGATGGAATTCCAAAATGAAGAAAGAACTCACTCGATCAATATATAGGGACCAACCAATTAGATTCGAGGTCAAAGTTCGACAGCAACAGGAACACCCAATCAAACTCCAGACCAAAGATTCAAGAACTACAGGAAAACAGCCAATCAGAGATCGGGTCACAGTTCAAACGCAACAAGAATCAGCTAATGGTAGACCAAGTCAAAGATAAAAAACAGCAGAGAGCGACCAACCAGAATTCAGATCAGAAGGTCCACTCACTCTGCTATATAAGAGCAGGCATCCATCGAACTTCACCAATCTCCACGCTCAAAAACTATATGCTAAACATTTACGCACTGATGATGTCACCTCGTTTGGTGATGAAACGTTTGCAATCTAAATGCCAAGCTCGGCGAACATATCAATACCAAAAAATCATGCAATTTGTCGCCTTGGAGAATATCGATAACACCCGAAAATACACTCTCCTCTCCCCACAAACCTGGTTCCACGACTTCATTCACAAGGAAGATGAAGCGTAGCAGACAACGTTAACGTCGAATATCGTTTGCAAGTCTCTTAAGTAAATACCCGTTTGTTTACAAGTAGAACGCCTGACTGCGTTGAACATACTTCACGTTCAGAAAATATCACAAAACTGCTATAACAATAATGATGAAAGTCTTGCGAACTAATAGGATCATCGGTGCACCAATGTCGAACGAACGGTGAATATTTCTTCGGTTTCAATCACAATAAAAACCGCCCTGCATCCACCCAAACTGTAACCAACAAGACCAAAAATATCGGCAAGAGACACATGATTAGAACACCTCACGTGATAGCAATCAAACTCATACCCAACCTAATGGAGAAGATTATCAACTAAGCACGGCAAGCCTTATAAATAACAAAGTATGTACACGCAATTGCATTCCATTCTATGAACGGTGTCAACACAAACAGTTGTGAAATATCCAAAAATTTGGTCAGCAATGTGAAACATTAAATGCATTGTCTCATCTTTAACAACCCTGCTTGATCTTGTGCATGGGAAAGCTGCCTGGTGGCGGATTTAGTTACTGACGAAAAGCACGCTGAAATGCTGAAGGTGCGGCTAACACAGCAGTAACACGTTCAAATTAGATCTGATGATCAGTGAACGATCGTTTAATGTGAAGACAGAGCAAGAAACTATCAATGAACAGGCACTATTATCTCTGGAAGAACAAACTAAGAATGAAGGGAGCAAGTTACACGTATGTTTCTGATAAGTTCATGCGGTTGATGCGCATAAAGCAAATATAACCTAATAATATTGTGCTTGATAATTTAACGAACTACGAATTGGTTGATTTCGGAGGAAGAAAAATTATGAAACGCACATTTACAAAAAGAGTACATAGCGCATGCGGATGCGCAACATAACGTGAAGAGAGGTTTAATTGAGCACACTTACCCCAAGCTATAAAGCAGGAGAGTAGACAGCGATTAATCGAAGATGTGGGAGATTGTGTGAGAACAAAATGGCTCCGCGATCACAGTGACCAGAAACAAACGAGAGGAAACCCCAATAAAAATCAGAACTAAACACAGGAACGCATGGTGGAAGAGAGAACAGAAGTTGGTTCATTGAAGAGAGGGAGCACAGCTGTGGTGATCACATTCGGTTTACGAGTCAGGCCAGTGAGTTTTCCAAAGGAAGCCCAAAGACACTCAAGACAAGTGGCATTTAATACAGGACTCCAGTCCGTGGCTATCGATGTCCACAGGCCTGGCATTCGGAAATGGCGCGAAGAGCATAAAGCAAGCAGGCTTGTTGCCTAGCCTCTACAGCCATCAGTATCACGTGAACCTGTGAAAAAGCGGTGAGTTATGAATTAGATACAGAGTCAGGAAATGTTATGAACCTAACATTAGTGATTATTATTGAAAGTACTCTCAACCTACAATAACAATGCTAAAATTAGTGATAATAACTATCAGTCAAACTGCGTCAAGCGAACAAGCACATGATGGATGTGAATTACAACAGTTTTATTAGATCTCGTTCACACGACGTACATAAACAGTAAATTACGCTGGTCAACAGTTCATATCCCCTAAACATAAAACCACAACGACAGGACAAGACTTACCACTTCAGACGGTGATAGGACGGGGAAAATTTTTTCGAAACAATGGTCATACTGATTGATGGCTGTTGGCTGAGTGGCACACAACTTAAGGAAGGCCCGTTGCGTTGTGCTCAGTAGTCGATCCAGACAATCATACCGGAAATCGTCGTGACAAATGCCAAACAAACTTTGCACCTGGTTCCACACCGACCGACGATAAGGGCTCGTATCGACGCCTCGGATGTTGTTCAACCTGATGATAGGTGAATGATTTATAAACGAACAATTACACTACCGGCTGATAGTAAGTAGTCATAGTAGTCGTGGTATTAGTACTATGCTGGACCGCCCCGCGGTAGATAGAGAGGTTTCGAAATATACGACCACTGAGTAAACGAAAATAGTGTAGAACGAATACTTATAGCGATACTTACGTATTGTACGTCAGGTCGTAAGCGTTTCTGAATTTTTCGTCCAGCAACGTACCGAGATCTGCACACAGTCGATCAGCCAAAGCGCAGCCTTCTTCCAACCAACAATATTCCTAAAGAGTAAGATCGAAAGGATTCGGCCGAAAAATCAATCGACATGCAAAAAGCGCAAACAAATGTGAACGGTATTTGCTTATATCGACTACATCCCTCGTTATTTACCAATCATCATCATCATAGACAGCAATACATCAGTGGTTCACACTGATGCTTAACAATAATAATTAATTAATTAATTAATAATAATAAAACGCTCAGCAGGTTCAATGAAGTACGCAATTTAAACGTGTTACGATCACGACCATCACAGGCGGCAAAACATCAACAGTTCGAACCGACGCTCAACGGCCATGCAACCAAGGAGACAAGAACACGCCCCAACAAGGAAGCAAGATAAATGAAACAGATGGAATAGGATAGCAAAAACACGTCTAGGTTCAAACATTCAATAGCAAGGGGTTTACATATCTCAAATAAACAAAAGAGTAATATGCAAGAGTACCTCATCAACGTAACACAACGTAACACTACGGCCTACACCACCTTGTGTCATCAGTTGCATTTGCTTCATGGTAAACTCGAACAAACGATTTCATTCGAACAAAAGAGCCTGATTATCCGCCATCCCTCAAAATTTCTTCAGGTGTCGGTTCTGTGGGCCGTGAACTTGACCTCCGGTGGTCAACGCTTTGATGATTGCCTTCAGTTCTCTACATCACGGCATCATCTGTCCATCTCGTACCTAAAAGCACTCGCCAGTCGCAGTGGCGAAAAGTGCATGATGTGGCAGACGGTTAGCGAGCATCCCTAGTGGATGGTTAAACTATCTGAGTCTGCGCATACTGATTGATTGAAACAGTGCGATCGGTTGACAATCGCTACTCGATATCCACCTCCGAATGTGGGCCGTGTTTACCGGTTAGTGTTACCCGAGGTAGACGATCGGAAGCAGATATCGATAGTTAAATATCTGAAGACGGTTCACATCTACTATTCCCAGAGGCCATGTTTTGTAGACTGAAGAGGCACGGCTCTTACAGTCGCTTTACATACGCAACTCTTAAGCCTCGGAAATTCATCTCTGTCGCCAACAAGGTGCAAGATTAGTGAACACCGGCCCTAGCCTTGAAAATACCTGCTTCTGTTAACAAAGCGGACGACGCGACAATCTCAACAACAGAGTAATACATGTCAACGGGTAAGAATCTGACGAACTGTAGTCTCCTGGTCCCTACAGTAGAAAGGATAAAGACAAGTGGCACCTACTTCATGAAAACCAAGCATCAATCCTATTACGGTGCAACCTCTTCATCGTCTTGTGGAACAGGCTTTCGGGCCAAAAGCATTGGCTAAGAACCTCATTCCTTCTCTTCTCTAGGAGTAGGCGTCTTGGCACTATCTTAGTCCACACACAACCAAGAATATGCAAAACAATATTAATTCCGTATTGCATCGTTCGTCTCGAGGTATAAACGGAGACGTGCAATTTGTTACGTACAGGTTGATGAACAGACCCAAATATCCTACTGTTGATCCCTACCCCAATACCCTAAGTGATATGCCTCGTAAATTCTTCCTAACCCTAAGTTATGGTCATTTTTTATTGAATCCCACACCAGATGTAGCTAATCATAGTAACACAGGTCCAGGGAGATCAATCTCCAAACGCCCTTCTTTGGGCCTTGAATGCGACGTCATATAGGTGTTCTCAACGTTCGCACTGTAAAAGAGATAAGTCAACAAGAAGTTTCCGATCGGACGTTAGACTCATTGAACATTGACACCTGCTGCATCCAACAGACTGAAACCTATGAGAATAATGTCGAATTGAGGAGGTCCGCATTGTTTATTCGACACTAGTGACTCCTAATCCGCCGTTAAGAGCAAAGCTGGAATAAGTACAGTTCTCAACACAACGACTGCAGACGCATGTTGGATTCCCGTAAACAGTGCAGTTTATGCCATCCATTTGGCAGGTTCTGATAACGCCAGTTCTATACACTATCATTATCATCACAGACAGTAAAACAACAAATGATAAACAGCCCGATGACGAGCCCTCAGAAACATTTTTTTTGCATCTATCCTTACTTTAACTGGCTGCAGCGTTAGCAATGCCGAGGAAATCTTTCAGTTGTACACAGCTGTACTCCACAGATCGATAATATAGGTCCCATACAGTTACGCAGACCTTGAATACGTACAGTGAATATCACTTACAACTGATCATAGCTGACACACTTCCACAGACTTTCCAACCAGCCCTTTTCGAAGAAACGCACCAGACTCCAGTTTCCCTCTTAGTACCGCTTATCAGTAGTGTATATCCCTTCAACGACCCACACTAGAACACTTTCCGTACCTTCACGAGGCAACTATGTTTACCAGTGTGCCACTTATCTAACACCAGGCAGGACTGGAATACCACATGCAAACGTTCAGCCACATTCGCTTGAAAGAGTGTTACAGCTGCGATCGATTGTGAGTGACATCCAATTTATATAACAGCCAAAATCCACTACTACTCATCAGTAATCAAAATAGCACTTAACAAGTTCATGAGTTCTGTGGTTCCAACTTGGACATAAGTCCCGATCGTGGGGCCATCGAATGCAGTTAACAGGAGACAGTTATTGTGTCACTTCTTGAGGCGATGGAGCAACTTGAATAGTGCTCATAAGTGAATGTGGCTGAACGTGGCGCACAGGTAAACACGGCTGCATCGTGAAGGTATGGAAGGCGTTCTAGTCTGGGTCGTCAAAAGGACATACACTATTGATGAGCTCTAACATGAGCAAAATTCGAGTCCAGTGCTGACTGTAAAGTTTATCGGAGTGCGACAATTTTAAGTGATGTTCCATTTATTTATTTATTTTTAAAACAAAGTCCCCTACTACATACCAGTATCTATTCATCATTGTGTGTGCATAGTGTGAGTGGCGTGATAATCAAAACAGAAACCCAAGAACTTTTACCGGACGGTGACAACGCAACGAGAGAAGAGGAAAGAAAAATCACGCCAGGTTACGAGCCGTCTGACGAGAAGACCTGTGGATCTCGGTGATCAAGTTCAATATATGTCTTAGTCCACTCAGTACTGGGTAAATGCAGGGGACTGTACCCGAGCTATAGCAGTCAGCCCATTGCATGTTCTCAAGTTAACACAAGGATGGAATTAGGAAAACGTGGACCAAACCTTGCTTGTCTTCAGTCAACCGAATGAGTTTTAAGTGTTGCACACCGTTCATAATATGGGTATATCGTTTAGGCGCTGAACGATAACCGGGCACAGATACGAAATATGATCAAATACAATCAAATGCAAGCAAGTGAGGTATCCAATATCTGAGATTTTTGAGTACACATATAGTTAAGTAATTGACTAGGAGAGTTTTCTATAGTCGAAGCATGTTGCATAGGTCATTAGAGCCGATTTCTGATAGGCAGCCCTGGTATTTCATTCCCATATACATTGACTGAATAAAAGCGATCCGGTACGACCAAATCAGCGTCATCTTAACCATGTTATGTTGTACTAACCTTAGTACAAGCATTGAATCGGATACAACGTGGTCACACAGCACAGCAGCGCGATAGCGAACTACCGGTGTATGTTTCAGTTGCAACTCCGTCGAATTGATTTGTGAGCCAGCTGCGCTAGTTTTACTGTCAAGTAGAAGTTTCGTAAGAAACATCCTTTACGACTTAACAGTTTCAGAGGACATGTTAGAGTTCATACTCCGACCAATAGACAACAGAACTTGAATAAGAGGACTGACGGAAGTCAACAGACTAGGATTTGAGTTTGTGCAGAACACGCGAGAAATTGGACACCATACTTCTGATTTAAAGGTTGTAGCCCGAAAACATTGAGAGAGGTCAACTAAGTCAACTAAAGTCAACTAAAATGAACACAAACATAAGTGCTTTGCATGAGTTCATTGCTGTTACATGCACCTGCATGCACATTGAAACAAGTTGCTATGAGGACCGATCGGTGAGAAGATAGAGTGAAGGAATTTTGTGTGCTCTCGACAAAACTACCACAGAACTAGCTAACCCCGTGGTAACCAAACAATCGCAACTTACTGAACCCGTAGCCTACTAAACGTTAGCACATCGCCCTCATAGCTTCGTAAACGTTGCGCTAATGCCCATTCCACTTCACGTGCACCACAAACACTAAAACCAGTGGCAACCGGGCACATTTGATAGGAGATACTATAAAGTCACCTACACGTTCAACGGTCAATGTGATGACTGAACTTAACACAACCATATCGCCTTAGCAAAATAGGACTTGACGTTACTCGAGATAAATCGCAGATTCACAAACTTCAAGCGCGCCTCTGTACCACTGCCCCAGTCCAATTTTCTATTATCGTCTCCTCAATGCCCTGACATTGTTTCTTATAAGGCTATATCGCTATCTTGGGTAACGCTAGGCTAGACATCCACAGTTAAAACCTTCCTCATATTGCAGCCTTGTATTGAATCCTTGAGCAACTGATTGATCTTATACTTGTCTGAAATCGGCGCGATAATGAATGATTACGGAATATGCCACGTACAACCTTAACTGCCCCTAAGTTACCACCCAAACAACTCAATAAGCTTAAGAGCTAATGACAATGAAATGAAAAAAATGGTGTCTAAAGGGCCCAAATCAGTCCAGTGTGCTGAAGGTCAGCAACAATTAGGAAAATTGAAATTGCATGTTTACCCTCTAGTTGCTTACAATCACCCCGTGTAATTTGACGAAACTTGTGTCCAAAGCCTAAGGCTATAAAATGCATGGTATTAACGTCCATAACAAACCATACGGCCGCGAGTTCGAGTCTAAGGGTGTCGACTGTCATAATCCAGATTTAAACCGTTCGGCGGTAGGCAATCGACAAATATGATTTGGTACGTCGCAAGTAGCAAATGTTCCGTGAAGGAAACACTTTAGTATACCTTGACCCAGATGTGTCACTTAAGGTGTTATGGCTTGGAATGTCGTTCGCTTCAACTGTAAAGGAACGAAGTGGCAAATGAAAACTAAAAATCACCAAACAAGTTACAAGCAAGAATAAACTATATAACTAACACAGATAATCAAGTGGCTGCGACATAATCCCATGCATGAAAAGACTTCAAACCCGCGGTTGGGATGTTTACTTGGTATTCAACCTTACAGACAACACCCATCAATACTGACAGGTGTGACTGGCAAAGTATGCACAACCTGTGATCATCTTATCGCCCGGCTCTCTCGTGATCTATTCCCACCACCAAAATAAGCATTGAACAGAGTGGTGTGAAAAACATTTCATCCGTAACTCAGTGTAACAACCGCACTCAGCGGCTGTAAGGCATGCCAACTGCATGCGCAACAATTGTACAGTGTAGCAACCATATGGATACTGACACTTTGCATACCTCCTTGACCGTTGCAGTTGACAACGCATGAACTTAACTGCACAAAACTGAAGATGGCTTAATGTGATATGTAAGTTCTTTGCAAAGTACTGATACTCAGAAGTAGCTAAATGTGAGACCAGAAACCGAATCCCATCAGTGATTATATCAGATAACGGTCACATCAACGAAATCCTTGTCACTCGTTTGTGTAAACGAATTCAAATGTTCTGTGAAGCGATAAGCTAAAGACTTACCACGCCGTGAAACGGTTGGCCCTCAAAGTTTTCATAACAGGAGTCAGGCGTGTCTAAAAAGCGCGAAATCACTGAATGCTGGTTGAGACGACCCATTAACTCAGCAGCTCTGGACAGAGTTGAATCCGAATGCGCGGAATCCACTGAGAGTCGCAATGTTTTGGCCAGGGGAAAAGAAAACAGTGAATGTAAGCAAACCATAAAAGATGATGGTATGGTTGCCAGTTTAACGAAAACCAGAGGAAGAAAATTCGCAGGTTTAATAATGCGCGATGTTCCTTGCCTTGTGATATGCAACCTCGCATGTGCAACAGCTATTGTCAGGTCAACTAAGTTTGGACAGGAACAATCGCGCCTCAAATTGTGAACACATGTGGGCAGCCGATGGACTCTGTCACAACCAGGTCGGTCACCCTGAATATAAACAAGCAACTACACGTTCATCATGTCTAGACCATATGATCAGCCAACAAACAAACAATCGAACAGGCAGTTTGTCACTCCAGCAAGGGACAAGTCACATTGTAGCAAAAAGGTGTCCAAAAAAGCAGTCTTTATGGTCCGACTCGCTAGCTGCCATGCTACATGCACGCTCGTGTTTATGAGTCAGAATTCCAGTCCACAACAATCCCCGGTCTCCCGCCCACACGTCGTGTGCACTTCTGCCCCGTCTATGTGTGATCGGCGCCTTGTATCGGAAGGTTTCCCACCTGCCATTCTTCGTCCGTTAGTCCGATTTCGTTGAGCGATGGCTCGTCCGATCGCTCGTGTTGTCCGCAATCTATCCACTGTGGGCTTTGACCGTATTCCACGACCGTGTCGAGACATTCCTCTGAATGCTGGAATAATCACGCCTTCGATCTGGTCGTCTATTCTACTTTGCCTGCCATGTCTCGCCCGTTGATCCGATCAAGTCAAGCGATGACTCATCCGGTCGCCCACACCGTCCTTCATCCACTCGCTGTGGGCTTTTGGACGTACCTCCCCTCCGCCACGTTGAAGCATGCCGCCGAGTAGTGGAGTGCTCGCACCTCTGGCCTGATAATCCACTACAACATGATCGATGGGAATGAAGGCCATTTTGAGACGAAAACACCCTGAACATTATAGGCGTAGTGTTATAGGTACAACAACAAATCTCTTCGTTATCCGACTTGCGGAGTCTTACAGTGACTGACGCAGGCCCTGTAAAAGGATTTAGCAACTGCACACAACGTCTAAACGCAAGTGGTAAAGTGAAGTATGAACGGATCACGGAAATCAAAATACATTAGTGTTCAGGTGGAGTGGGCGAGATGAGATCAGGTTGCTTAGACTATATCTCTGGAACTAATCAATCGACAGATTCTTAGGATCCGCCGAAAATGCAAAGACGAAAGAAACCAAAGTTGTAAGCATTCAAAGGCTGGTCAATGACGGATGTTACCTGCACAGCGATTGCAAGTACACCCGGATTCGTAACACAAGTAGTTTGGCATCACGAACAGCAACTTAAGTCAACGATGTAACAAAAATGAATAAGTCAACATCTAGTAGGAAATAAGCGAAGTGGACAGTCTCGAGTACGGATTTTTAGGAGGGCTGGTGCAGTATACAAGAAACAGGATCACAACTGTAAGAACAAAGGAGCTAAGGTAAAGCAGTGCGTTAGGTCCATGTTACTTTCCAAAGGCTCTAGGATTAATCGTGTTGTTTTGACCGGTGAGACACCCATCGCTCCCAATTGATGTATTGGTGGTTCTGCCAGTCACTGCTTCCCGGCCCTCTGATTGGTCATTTTCTTACGCTTAACCACATTCACTTGTCACTGAATATCCCATTGTTATAGAGTGCTGTAATCACATTGCCTTGTTCGTACACGTGATCAACTGTGTTTGTCTGCTCTCTGTTGTTGTGGGAAAATCTAGAAGTTTGATCTAAGTGCACGTGACCACCAAGCGAACTAATCGGGCAGTCACTGCAGGATATAAACAATGCTCAAACAATCCAGATCAAGCCTCCTTTGCCAATACAACCAGTTTCAAAAACCGGTCCTTCAGTCCAGCACAAGTAACCAGTAAGAAGAATCACCGAAGAGACGGATCAAGTGTCGTGAGCCAATTAATGTCAACCATTCGTTTCAATCTTACAACATCCATCTAGTTGGAAATCTTTTCCAATAATAATGATGCCGTCTTCTATTGCATGGCTAGATAAGCATCCTAACACGGTTGCTTACAAGATCATCCATATCCTGTTTCTGGAGCCAACAAACGGCGCCAATTCCATACATAATGTCCGCGTTCGAATGAACTGCCGGCGAGTTCCACTGGTTTGAGTAACGCATTGCTAGTCGCGCGGCATCATGGCAACTACGCTGGGCAATCCGATAACGCAGGTAAACATGAGAGCAACAGCCCAAAGTGTGTGAACGATGCGTGCTTCCGACGCGCGTACACCCAACAGGAACCATAGTTGAAAAACGCAGTTCACACTCACTTTGTTGAATTATCGTACGGCTTTGCTGCGATACTGGGAGCAGATTGGACATGCCTGTGCCGGTAGAGCCATTCATGCCCTATTCACTGTTGTTCGGCAACCAGTGGCTAGCCCGTCATTTGACTGCCAATGGCCCTCACTTTTACTGTGACTAATGCACAGAATTCAGAATAAAGCCCTCGTTCATGGAAGCTGTCTGGCAAACTGTAGGTGTTCCGAACTCTAGACTTCAAACGATGAGAAGGCTGTGAATAAGAAGAGTCGACGAACAGAAATGATGTCTGGCAAACTGTCGGAAAGTTCGCACAGTCACTTTTTGGACGCTCGCTTCGGTAAGATTGAATGGAGATAACTGGTTGTAAAGACAAGTGAACTGCATTAGTAACGTTAACAGGTTGCAGAAACCCCTTCAATGACTGAACGTTATTTGAAGCGCTACGCCGTAGGCTTCATCATCACCATCATGTCGCAAGTTTAAAAAAATTGCTTGGTCCTTAGAATGAAAGGGAGGTTGGAAGCGATCGTGGATAAATTCGCCAAAGCAGAGTGAACTATTTAATATGCTGCTTTTAGAATGGATGACACGATTAAATTTGGACCACTAAGACTAAGCGTACGAAGTGGTGATTAGGGCTCGTGATAATGGGAATTGCCTGGAAGGTTGCAAGGATGCTTTCTGCCTCATATAATTGCAACAGCGGATTCCAAAACTCTACCGATGTTAAAAATAACCATGAAAAGGTGGCCATCTTCTTATGTGAACGTGGGTTATAGCCAATGTTTTAAAGAAAATAGAAGAGTATCAGCGGCAAACTACAAAGCAGTCACTTTGAATCGATTGTCAAGAAATAGCGAGATAAATAAAAACGCTGTTACGCGAATGCCCCAAAAGTGGATAAGCAATTCAACCTATGACGCAAAAAAGGGTGCGGAAGCGGTCATAAAAGTAGTCAACAGCAGTAGCACTCGTTACTGAGGAGAAAACAATGTTACTTGTCAAAAAGAAAACAGAAAGGATGAAGGTATATCATTTGATGTCCAACGCATTTCCACAACAGAGTAGAAAACTTACGTTTAATGTTCAAGCGAATTACAGCCATGAATTGCTCAGCCACAATATCTTCATCCACTTCATCATATTCACATCGTTCTTTTTGGATTAAATGAAGCAGCTGGGTCGCGTGGAGCTGATCAGTCAGAGGTGCAAAGTGAGATAAGGTGACTGAGGGGTTACATAATCCATTCCCGACCTGACAAAAGGAGAACAAATACTGCACTCGGAATATATGCATGGTTAGCTAGCAAGAACCGTTGTAACCTCACTGGTGGCCAAAACTACTTGTGATCATCCGTGAAAAAATTAACGCGGACTGACAGCAGCAGAGTACAACTGGAAAGGTAGGTCTTCCATGTACTCACAAAGCCCCAATTTTTCCTAAAATCATGTAGTAGAAAAAACACCTCACGAGTACTGACAGACCTGGAGTGTCTAACTCGATCGATAAACCTAAGTTGGACAATATGTAACGCATTCGCATATAAAATTACTAATCATGACCATCAACATACTCTAGGCTAGTGACAGGGTGTCACTCGCCCGAAAGTCAAAGTGCCACAGAGGACATCGACCGAAGAAGCCCATTACTGATAAGCCACTACACTAGTAAATGGAAATGCACCCTCCTCCTTTCCAAATCGGACCACCCATGTTGTCTACATGAAAAACTCAGGCCTAGAAATCAACGTCGAAATTCTCGCTCCTTGCAAACAGACGATCAGACCATCAGATAACAGCTTCCTTATTGTTTTTTCTTCCTTGATTCATTAACTTTCCTTAGTTTATAGATAATTCAGGCAAGGGAAACTCCCAAACCACTGAGCCCAATCAGTTGCCATCTCTTCCAAAGACTTTCGAGAAGACCCCGAATAGGTGATGGATACTGTCATCTAGAAGCTATTATCATTTTTCTGAGTCAAAACGTGTCCGCCCAACTGTTGTTGATCTATTAAGAAAAATGGCAAGAGTGAATGAAGCTTACGAGGCAAGATTAACAAATAAATCACAGAAGTCTAAAATTAACTTACGTTGGCTATCAGAGCAAACGAAATAACCAGATAGAATGGCCACAGGCCCAATACCAGATTTAGTAGATTGAGTGCTTCAGCGGAACAAGTCGAGTTAAAGTAGGTGCCTCGTTAAAACGAACCAGTGACCAGCGCAGCAAGAACAATCAACAAAAATTCAAACTCAGTGAATGACAAATCTCTTGTCTATGAAATAACACAGCACAACCTAACAAACACGAACCGATTCGGTGTGACCAGAACAATCATTTGTCCTCAGTTCTTCGTGTCAGAAAACAATGGGAAATCTACGACCAGCAAAGTTAGGACAATCATAATTCCATCCACGACTGTTCCACATGAACAGTTGAATGCAAACAGCATGAATAGCCTTGGAAACAGACAGGGACAAATGAAACTCCCTGTTTGTAGATCGGGAATTATCAAGGAACACCAGTTGTCTGTTTCGACATGCAGTCAGATACAGCTTGAGATGGGTTCATCAAAACCTCACGTCCGAAAACGAAAACAGAAATGCGAATCAGATGTAGTCAGGTGTAGAATAGAAGACCATTGCTTAGCACAAACAAACGAAATATCCCAACACATCTCCGAGGAATTGGGAATCCGAGAAACAACAAACTAGCACGCAACTGCTCCGGATCAACCGTCCGAATCGAACAATTTTTTCAACCGCCTGCGAGACAGTCTTATCAAAGACAGAATGACCTCTGGAGTTCAAAATTTAGCAACAATTGCGAGTTTATTGAACATTCCTCAATTGACGCCCGCTCGAAAAATCAAATCTCAATTTTGAACAAAGATCACAGCCTGATGTCAAACGCCATGATCAGAAACAAAGAATGAGCCATGTTGAGTTCATACCAGTTCAACGGGAAGTAAATTTCTTCGACAGAAAGTGAACAGTGCACGAAAAGAGGAGCAAAAGATGTCGAAAAAATGGGTAACTTTACTATGCACCGCAAGTCGCCCATGGTCGGTCTTAGTAACTAAGGCGTCACCGAGGTGATAAGCTGGTTTAACAGGTCAAACAAATAGAAAGGAACCCATGCGCAGTTGATCACTGAGCACATAAACATGACGCTATGAGGCGCATATTCAAATGAAGTAAGAAAACGAACCGCACAACAACGTTCGATCCGAGGTAAGGGGTATCACCAACTCCCAGGCAATGCAAACCTAAAGGTAGAAGTAAAAATGAGCTTTTTAAAGTAAACCTGGATACTTTCGGTCAATACTTCCTGAGGCAGGTATAGTATCGGGTGAACGATTATGTATGATTTCGAGTGGTCAGCCAAATTGCAATTGTACAGAGAGAAACTTATATGTTTAAGCTCTATATGAACTTTACTTCCTCGTCTGATTGCTAACGACCCCTTAACCTGATTCCTCCTAACGCCCTGACTGCCTGATATAGTAATTGTCTGTCATATATGTTCACAGCCTCTGCGCCCTAGTTTTGACTCGTTCCCAATAAATATTGGTGATTGTCTTCTCCATTTTCAGTTGAGAAGCATATCGTACAATCGGATGCGCAAAGGTAGCAGGGGCGATCCAATATATGAGATGTTAACTAGACTTCGGTACGACAATAAATGTCACATCATTCGGTATGGTCAAAAAAGCAATGAACGCATGGTGTGGAACGATACGGCGGCAAACAACAAAGAAATTCCAACTTCGCCCAAACAGAGAGAGGAGGAACTTTGTAAGAGCTATGTTAAATCAGGTCAATAACACGTTAACTGTACCCAAGAGTCGAATGCTAAGCTTTCTGTATACATACATTTTCAGTAAATGGAGGGTAGTTAATTAAGTACACTTGAATAATACTAGCATTAATAGCAATGGTAATAAAAACAAACATTGTGAAATAGCTGGTGAATGAGCACAATCGGTATGGATTAATTACGTTGACCACTATGAGTTTCTACATAGGCTAATCGATTCAAGCGCTTTACTCAGTATTTCATTATTTGATTCAACTGTTGAATGTATATCAGATGCCGCCAATTTATCTGCGATCAGTAATATGGTTTCTTTCACGCTGCCAGTTCGAGGGAATCCGTTGACCGGAACTGATGAAACGGAATTAAACCGGACAGCTCGGAATAACGTGAAAGGTCCAGTAACGGAAACGACAGCCAACAACAAAGATCAACGAAACTGCGGTAAGTTCGAACAGATCATGTGATATCCGTGATATCCTAAACCAATGAATAAAATACCTCACCGACAGCATTATACTTTGCCAACCCTCAATGGCTGCAGTCGAGCTACGCTCAATTTTAATAAACTCAACTTTGCCTTCAGCTTTCCAGTAATGAGAATTGCATGAACTGTCCAGTAACTTGCCTACATATAGAACACCGTATGAGTTATCCTTGGTCAGGTTTTGCTGTTTGAACCGAAATTGTTCATCAATTTATTTTGTGTATGTTTAATCCAGGCATACGAGAAATTCAAAGAAGTGTCGCACGACACAGGACAGGTGTTAATCTTGGAAAGATTATGGAGGATCATGACAGAAAGTTAGAAGAATTTATATTGCGTTGTGATCACCAAGATATCAGTCAGTCACGCAACACGAAGTGTTGAGAGAAAAGAAGTCACGGTTCACGAGTATCTGATAACACCAAAGGCTTCAGAGGTACACGTCGAAAAGATGAAAGCAATCAGCACCATGCTGACTCATAAATATGTGAAAACAGTAACGTGAGTTAAAGACTGCTCATAAAACTGCCCAAAACAATGCGTCTCATCCGTACACTGCGCCACTACTATCACCAGGCACCAATAAATAAGTGGTTCTCGTAGATGCTTAACTGCTATACAACCCAGGTGTCATACCTTGCAAACAGACAAGCCAGAAATCAATAAAAGTCGGGCGTCATCATCAAGACGGTTTCCTTCTGGCTTTCACTACCCCATACAGTTAGAACTAGATCAAAAAACAACGATAACATTCACGCCACTGAACCCAATCAGCCACCACCTCACATAAAGTCTTCAGCCACCGACTGTGTGAATCGCGAGTGTTCCAACCCGGAAGACGAACCCGACCAACAGTGACCAGTCTCTGGATGAATGACTCCATTTCTCTATGCCAGCCCATCATCCGTCCAACTCGCAACTTACGCCAGTGGGCCGTAGCATCGGCAAACAGTGTTCGGTATAACAAATAACTAGCTGGCATTCGTAGTATATGGTCTAACTATCTAAGTCTGTGTAAATGTAAAGACTGAACAGAGGAACTCGCTTGGCAATCATTACCAAATACCCGCTTTCTATCCTCTTCGTTGCTTACTCGTTGGTGCCACCGATGCGTGCACTCGATCGCAGACGTCGGTAGTCAAATACCTGAAGACGGTTCATGTCTTCTATCCTGAGCGGCCAAGATGCGCTGTCGTAAAGTAATACAACCCTCACTTATATACGCGGCCTTTAAGCATCAGAGAGATACCTCTCTGTCGCCGGAGGTACCACCAGACTAGCGAACACTGCCACACACCTCCGCCGACGCTGATGCAGCTGCTTCCCAAGTATATAAACCGGTTAGTAAACTCCATAACTTCATTATCTGCTTAGCAGAGTGTGAAATAGCGTCTAGCATTGTCTCTGTTGCTTAAAAACTGTCAAACAGCAACATCTTGCCGTTATCAGAATCAACATCACTTAGTCTTCCATAAAGCAATAGGTGAATGTTATGCAATATACAAGTCATACATATAGTCTTGATGCATTTCCAGGCAGCACATATCGAAGCAGCAAGAAGTCAAGAAAAATGAAGTCCGAACGCACAACCACATGACGTGTAATTGAACTCATTGATACCATCGAAACATCTAGACAGGAGTGACACAAGCGAGCAGTGTAAACTCAACGTCTGATACCGAGACATGTGCATGTCGTGAGCACTGCTTCTGGAAATTGTTTGCGAAGCAACTGCTACGGTCCATCAGATAAAGTACAGAATACTGTTGCCTTAGCGATATGCTGATCACCAATACGAACCATAGTTCGTCTTAACAATCGTTTCCAACATCCTGAGTGCAATTAAATCAATGGTCGTGTGTCAGGTCTGTGTTTGGATGTGCTCAAAGTAACTTAGTGGTAACAAATTCAAGTATTAATTACTCGACCGCGGATTTGAACTTGGTTTCTGCAACTGTGTTTGACTAGGTCTTGCCGATACCACAACAAGTATGACGATAAGTGTCACACGATAGCATAAACGTTGTGGTGTATAAGCTCCAAACTCATCTTTACTTCCGCAACACTTTACTCGGACTGTGTACATACAATCGTGAATTTTTGGGTCGAAATATAGGCAAACAATGTTGTTCACAATTCCGTTACCCTAACTGCAACCTGTCGAAAAATCTTTCTACAGACAGCGAGTTGCAAGACCACATAGCTAAGACTGCGGCTGCTTTCGGAAGTCTTGAAACAAGTGTTTTGAAGAAAAGTAAACTGAATATGAGAACGTGGCGAGTTGCTTACCACTCGCCATTGTA
>JTDE01021220.1:34091-45526 GCA_014338405.1 Paragonimus skrjabini miyazakii | reverse complement strand
GTTGCTCAGAACTGTAGCTTAGGGTTTGTTATTGACAGTTTCGCTCACAAACTAGTCTGTAATCTGACCAATCAGCATTGACTAACTGGACTGCAAACACCTCAGCTTACACGTCTTCCGGTCTAATTCCTTCGGATCTACACTGAATGCAAGGTGAGTGAGTGGAGCCATAAGTGGTGTAGCGTATGTGTCCCTTGGTTTTGTACACCGTAACAGGGTAATACGGAGGTGAGTGCAGCCGACCGTCGGTCACAATGATGCCAGATGACATATGAGCACGATGCTTTCAGACTGCTCTATTTACACTACACAAAAGTAAAACGGAAGGAACGATCTGAAATGATTCAACAAAGCTGACCCATCTAAAAATAAATGAATGACGCAAATCACCGTGACATTTCGGAAATAAAAACACTGTTCGAAACAGTGAATAGCTATCGTGCTTTACAGTGACCCTATTTAGTAAGAATTTGTGATCCACAATGTGAAGAATGTATACGAATACCGGAGTTCGTTGGAATCTGTGCAATTGCTGCGATGCCCTCTCGAATGGGATCAAGTTGTAATCGGCGAGTCTTATTAGAGACAACCGCTCTTCGTTCACACATAGCTGTAGTCAAGAATAAGACTCAACTGAAGTAAAACGTGAAAGCTGGTGTAATCATACAAGCAAGAAGCAATCAAAAACAATCCGATAATTGAACCTACAGTACCTGATAGAGAAAGAGCAGTAGGAGTAACCTTGAGAGAGGAAAAGAGAACGAGTGATAAATCAGCATCACAATCCATACAAATCAGCCGATTAAACCGGTAGCATTTACTGAACTCTCCTGGCGCACACACACCGCTAGAACGACATGCAGCCATGGTAGCCACAATGTTCGTACGCATGAACAGGCAACTTGCACACCATTCCTGGTAGTCGACTTTAAAGATAAGGAACCGCTGGAGCACAGAAAGAATAAAGCTCATTAGGCCTCGGGAAGTCGAAAAGGTACGGTACGTTATACAATCATGCATAGAACTCTTGAGTCAATGGCCGGTCAAAACACACAAGCACATAAGTAGTCCATGGGCAAATGAGAAATGTTCTGGAATGAGTAGACAAAACTGGTGTCAATCTGATCGCAGTGGAGCGGTTTGGCATTCGGTATTAGCAATTTAAAGGCAACCGCGTAATTTACATCAAAGCATTACGGAGGTTTTAACCACCGAAAATGTAATCGGAATAGCCATCAAACCAATAGTGTCATACGTTTTGTCATTGTGAATCACTTTCAAGTACAAGCAGTATTTGGACAAAATTCACCTTTGGATATGAAAGACCAAAAATATCCAAGCGCAAATAAGAAACGCGTCCCTACCGTTGGGGAGTCTGAGTCATTTAGCAGACCAGAACAATTCCCATTTCTGGTCAACTCCATCACCTGACCACAGTCGGACTGTGAAGAAGCCCTGTCAGTCAGTTGCGACAACCGGCGTTGTTGGTCCTGTGATGCTGCTGGTGGTAAACAGGTCACCGAATCATTATGACAATGACGCGGTTGATCTTCGACCCGAGGCAGAGGATTACCGTTGCTCCGCATGTTATCGGACAACGTGGAACTCCCTCCACAGAATTGATCATGTTCATGGCTGTCGTGGTCAATCTCAGGCCGAATGCCGCAGGCAAAAATAAAACACGCCAAAGCATGCACATGAGTCAAAATGGCCACGGCATGCATTAACTCGGATAGGGATAAGGTTTCGCCTGAGGCTCGCAACGCGTCACCACCGTGCGTAAGATTGTAAATCTGGTCCTGAATGAATGAAAGTAAAAGAAGGTCATAGAAGAGATATGCCGAAAGATTCCGTAAAGAACAACAACAGACGCCCTTAAGCATAAACTAAGAGCTATAGAACACCTAGAAAATGATAAACTCAAAGAATACCGACGTACATGGGTCCGAAAAGTAAACTGTTGTCCTGACGCGCATGGGTCAATCACTTTTTCGATGAATGAAGTATCAGACTTTGTAAACATGAAATCTTCATAATATACAACGTCAGATTCATTTTATTCACAGAGAAAGTAGATGATGAATGAAACTGAAAAAGTTGACGCACATCTGGATCTGTGTTGAACAGTTTAACAAAAATGTCGAATAATACAGTGGTTTCAGTTGAATGGGAAGAGAAAATAAACAACTGCAGGAGTGTAGAAGAATAAAAATGACAAGATGAAGAACAAATAACTACGCGTAGAACCGTTATCAAAACATATCCCTATGAGGATATAACATACGTGTGCCTGTATGCAACAGTCAAGGGAAATGATTAACAACGACAATGAAAAATAGGACGCAACTTCATGTGCGTTTTATGCAGCGACCTGAAGTTTGACGACAAAGATGATAACTATGGTCAAGATGCTGAGGATCACAAACAGCCAAATCAACATAGCAAAAAGCGTAGATGACAACAAACTCATTTGCTTAGGTAGTCCAGTGCAATAGAACGGCGTTAAGCGAATAAAATAACTCCAGCGGTAGGAACACATACACACTGTGCACATCAGAGATCAGTCAAGCGCTTTTCGCTTGATCCAAAGCCAATTAGGATTACCAAATGGGATTTGAAAAATACCGTGTGGTGAACAGGCTGTTTTTCAAACAGTCATGATCGGGCTAAGTTTATTGTGTTGCTTAACAAAATAGATTGCATTAACAAAACGGAAATCATAGTAAAAGACCAGACCAAATCTCAGAAAATGAATAATGAAAAAGATAACACGTCTCAGATTGAAAAAGTAATATCGAAATCCTTAAGGTATTTAAAACAGAATTGGATAATTGATTCCGCCACAATTGAATGAATCCACCGCATCGGAACCATGATTTTCAGGCTGTAATGATTATCCGAAATTCACAAAGTCAGGATAACACTCAATATGGAACTCTCCATACCACTCATTGGCCAAGTAGTTGTCACAAAAGCTAGATCCTGTCAGACAGAAATTTCCGAAGCATAGTTTACGCGATCCCTTTGGTCTTGTGTATGCAATCAAAGGTGTCAAAATTTTCCCTCGATGTCTTGTTCTTACTTAGGAAGGTCCCGTTAAAGACCACAGATTAACTATGTGATTACATCGGGGTTAGTGATAAAGATATTCAGATAGTATGAATCAAACCCAAACAGTTACTTTATCTGTGCACTCACAGCGTACAGCATAGGTTCAAGGAAGGAATCTATCGACAAAAGGACGGTATCGCAATAAGATTTCCGTTGGAAACACTGTTTGCGGATATTGTCATGACAAAATTGGAAAACGAACAGTTGAGGTTAATGGTAGGTCAGTGCAATTTTTATAAAAGGTACGTTAACGACAACCTTTGCGTACTCGGTAACAACGTAAATCTGACCGACATCTTGGCCAGATTAAACTCCACACACCAAAATTTGCAATTTTCGCTAGAGACCGAAATAAACAGCTAATAAGGCTTTCTGGATGTACCATTGTTTCGCCGCATTGATGGCTCTATTCAGCGCACGATACACAGAAAGGATACTTGGAATGGTTAGTACATTCATTTCAATAGTTTCGTACCGCTCGCCTTAAAAAGAAATAAAATTTGCACAGATGACATCATTACTGAAGAATTGGTGTTCATATGTAGAACATTCACACAAAGCGGCTACCCAGAAGAGCTCATAGAGCTATGTAACAGCGGAGTGAAAGGGGCCAGCTGCAACTAGCGGAAAATAAAACTGTACATATCGGATTACCCTTCAAGGGCGACACGCTAGCTGAAACTATCACTTGTAGACTCACAAGGGCGGTTAATACAACGTTTTATGTTGCTAAATTACGTGTCCACTTCACGTCCAGTTCGGTTTTGTGCCCAAGCCTAAAAGATAAAGTGCTTGTTTCTGCAGCCTCTTTTCGTGTATACTCATTCACTTGTTCCTGTGGAACCATCTATGTTGACCGCACGATCAGATGCCTAGCTGAACGGGTCCGGGAACACCATTCACCTTGGCTCAACAGTGGAATAACGAAATCTGTCAACAGTGCCATACTATCGCACCTGGTGGATTCGAATCATTCTGTTAATGTGACGAATGCATTTCGTCCAATCTACCCAGTTAACGCCATCCAATCTAGGGTAGAGGCGCAGGATTGTGTCCACAGTTGAAGCTATTGGAATTCGCCTGTACAACCCACCCCTGTGTGCTGAGAAACGCTTCGTTCAGGCTTTGAAACTGTTTTGATCAATCACTCACCTTATTAATTGGTCAAAGCCCATTGTTCAAGCAGGTACTTGATTACAGTTTGATATTGATTTGATTGACCTCATTAACCATCCGTTGTCCGTTTACCTCCTTAAAAATTCTCTTGTAAAATTGTGATATAAACTGTGATGTAGTTAACCTGATGATGAAGCACTGACAACGATTCTGTTCGCTACACAGTATTTGTCATGACTACGCTTGAAATTTTTACGTAACTGAGCAAAAGAACTCGCTTAGCAATCACCACCGAATACCCGTTTTCTGCCCTCCTTGTTGTCTATTCGTTGATATCTTCTTCGCAAGCGAATGCTGTCGGTCAACTGTTTACCAAAGATTTATGACAAATAAGATAATGTACAACAAGAGTCGGGCGGTTAACGCAATGCGAACGGTTATAAATAAAACGAATCATTAGTAAATATGTGATGTCATAACAACTTCGGCATGTATCTGATCCAGGATAGTCTGATAAACATGATTCACAGTTTCTAAAAAGTAGGTGGAGATAAAATCAAAAAGATCGCTCTCAACCGTTGGAACTGGATGAGTAGATCGCACACAAAGGGAATTCATATGAATAATCATCTATCGGAAGATAGCATTCAACAGGAATTACAAGTCTAGCGGCTAAACCCGGATACGTAGGAATATAGAGAACAATACAGGTGTTCAAACAAACCAGCGTGTAAACTCACGGCGGTGACTTTCCACGGCTGACAAGCCAAATCTCGATTCAATCCCGTCAGCTGACGCCACTTTACCGGACAATGTTGAATGCCTTGTAGCCAGACAGGAGAGCCCCCAGAAGATAGAAATTGACGTGCAAACAACAAAACCAGATAGACACAACGTTGTTCAGCAGCAGCCTGAGAAGAAGAGATAGAGGAATTGGAATACATCTCATAATGTCTTGCCTTGTAGTTACTAGACGAATATTTACATTCACCAATCGCGCACATTTGGTTTGAACCCTCAAATTCCATTCATTGAAGTGGAACGCAAGCACAGTTGCACATGTTTATCATAAAGGCAAACTGAATATAGAAGCAGTGTGACTTCCAACGGTAAGCGAGCATGGTTGATCGTGAACTAATGACCAGTCACGAAGCGGCAAAACGAGGGTGCACAATATCACTCATGCATCACTGATAAACGAGTAACATCTCACCAATCAGAGAAACACAGTTTGTCATACGACGTCAGTAATGAACTTTGGCCCTAGCACAAAATGACCCTGTTAAAAAGCCCAAAATTGAGTACGGTTAAATCTAGTAAACGGACACTTCACGGATGCTCTATATTTTAGCGAGTATTCTTAACGTACAGCTCAGAATGATCATTTTTTTGTACGCAATTGCCTGAATTCATCAAAGATCGGAATATCTACGAAAATTCCATCATACGTTTGTTGAAACTGCTTTAATTATAATCACGTGAAAAATGACTCCGACAAAACCGTAATAGGTCGCATGTTGAACACCCATAGGTCTTCAAAGTAACATCCCATTAGTGGTAGAACTGTAACCAAGTCTGATAGAAAGACCACACAATTGACTATGACGGGATATTAATCACGAAAGCACCGATTATTAAGAATAAATACGAACCACAAACAAAACATATGGTATTTTCGCGTTCTAAGTGATGCCACTATTGGATAGCTTGATACCGGTGTAAAAGGGAGAAAATCACAGAACGTTTAGTGAGATTAAAAAATGCTATTTGGAAGGATCGGATGGAGAGAGATACGACCAGCGTGATCACCGAAAGGAGGACGTATGTATCAGCCAGTGAGTCAACAATAACCAGTGCGAATAGCTGAACAGTGAGGGATTTAAGTGATCGGGTAGCACACAACAACACGTTGTTTATGTGAGCAACGCGACAGTCTGTCGACGTGTATTCTGGAAATGAACAAATTCGCAACCGGTGTACCGGGGTAATGAAAATATACAGCTCATGCCAGCTGTGTCATGTTATATGTATACCGACGAGGCGAATGTCGCAATGCACACCATACAGTGCGGTTTCTGAAAAGATGAGGAAACCGCAAGAAGACCAAGAGATAACGCGGTTACGGGCAACGAAAGTTTTGACCGTCCATCTGAGCTGTTTGTTTGTTTTCCTTTTCTTCTTTCTCTCTATCACGCAGTTGTACTGCCTGCCAGTACTGCTCAAACATAAAAATGATAAGGATGATGTTGAGGACGACGACGACGAGGAGGAGGAGGAGGGGGAGGATTCGTTGCATCGAAATGATATGGAACTGCTAGCTCTCCAAAAGGTAATGCATAAAACATGGCCAGCGTTAAGTGGGATTCCAATGTTGAAATGATCTATCGGTTGTTCCGACCTCAACGTAAATGAAACCCTCTGCAGATGAGTGACTCGGTAAGCATATAGAAATGTCGGTGGACACGGTCTACTTTCCAAGTTATCAGAATGCACCGGAACAAACATTAAGCAACACAAGTCTTGACATTTGTGAGTCACTTAACAGAAACGCGCCCCAATTTGAAAGAAACACAATTACGAGAAATTCGGGCTTTAGCATCTACACGTGGTCTTATTTAGCCGGTTCCAATCACGTCGAAGACCGGATTTTTCGTAATTGGGTCGTTTCTAAGCTATCAAATCAACCAAATTATTTATCAGTAACGCGTGTTCAAATGAGGTCTGAGAGCAGTGAAACAAGTTGGAATCATTGTGTATATCACACCAGCCTTCTCCGAATAATAACCAGCAGTTTCAGTGCGCTCAAATTTTTGGTGTGGCCATTTTCGGTATAATCGGAACAAAATTATTGCGGGAAGTGTTGTGATACACTGACTAGTGGGGATTTCGCGTGAC
The DNA here is from genome assembly GCA_014338405.1 of Paragonimus skrjabini miyazakii. Classification (NCBI taxonomy): domain Eukaryota; kingdom Metazoa; phylum Platyhelminthes; class Trematoda; order Plagiorchiida; family Troglotrematidae; genus Paragonimus; species Paragonimus skrjabini miyazakii. Next base: position 38,404 of record JTDE01021220.1, on the reverse strand, counting down.
AGTGTACAAAAAGTTACCCATCTACACGGCAAATATTAAGCGAACCATGTCAAAAATGTGAGTTCACTCATACGTTATTCCGAAATGTAGCAAGAATATACTACCCAGTTAAATACCACCGTTTCGCATAACATAAATGTGAAAAAATTGCTGTAGCCTGATGATCAAATTGTGAGGCTGCTTACCTATGAACACGATGCACCGTACAGTTATGAAAAGACAAATCAAACGAGCTTCCTGTGCGGGACAGTTAGAAGATCAAATGGCTTGTCCAATACCAAGGCAAAAGTGGAACGAAACTATAAGTCGTCTAAGTATGCACGAGGTTTATCAACATCAAGATCGCCATTTCCAATCCCATAACAGTCCAGAAAACGACGGGGAAAATAGGCAAACGATCAGACATAAAGGCACAAAACTACTGTGGCCCGAATGTACGCCGGAATCGGGTTGAATATAACAGATTTTGCGTAGCCCAGCCGCATGGATATTTCTCCAACCGTAAACTGCCTAAGGTTTTGCGTTATCTACATGTGGCTGAATATGATGTACAGTGTCAATCACTGTGCCCAAAAACGGAACTGTAAACTGGCTGGAACTGAGATGGTATGTGATGCGTTTCCGATGTGTGTTTGGTTGCGAACACAAGATAGCTGGGCTTTTAGATGAACGATATGATTTAATCACTCAACCATGAATGTGATAAGTAAGCTAACAACAGGAAATCAAAAAGGCAGAGACACAATCGTTACCGACATTTTACAAAAGCGAAAGTCGACATGTTGACAAGGGGGTACTAGAAATCAGAAATAAATCAGTGGTAACAGTGCAGACGCTAAATCACATGGTCACCGATTGGTGTCACGTGCAATTAGGAGAACCGTACATGGGTTTGGACAGCTTGGCAACATCAAGCCTAGAAATTATTCCGCATGTAACGTACTAGTCTGTACGATCATCATTCAAATGTTTTTAACAGGCTGGCGAACTAACTGAGGTATGGGCGTGCGTGTAAACGGATGAAGAAAACTGGTGATCGCGGCGGAAACTGAGCCTACTGGAGAAAAATAGACAGGCAGCTGGTAAACACGTAAACGTACATACACTACACTACATTGTGTTACCGTGTCAAGAACTCTAAACTTCAAACGACCAAGGTTATACTACACTGAGCGCCCAGTGCACGTGCAGGTTAATCTGTTACACGTGAAATGAGCACGCTGATTGTATTCGAGCTAGATGTGTGCACAATGATGCACCCACTAAATCAGCAACTGACATAAACACACGCACGTGCGTACCAGATGTGCCCACACACCGTGAATGACGTTCGTTTAAACAAATTACACAAACAATGGCACTGGTAGACGTCGTCAAGAAGTTCGTCAAGTTATCAGATGGCGGCTATCTACAATTCGCAACATATATATGCCGCTTAAGCAGAAAGGAACATTTTAAAGCAGGCGCCTCAGCGAAAAACAAACGCGCTCGTCTATGGGCATCCAAAAAAATCAGCAACACGAGGTTTAATGGACGCAGAATACTTTTATGTTGAAGCAAGTGAACTGGATAGGCTAGAAAGGGTTGCAGAACGTGGGGCAAACAGTAAGCATTACAAAACAGCATTCTGTTGACAGTAGCAGAGCAGAACAAACGACGAAAACCTGATAGACTTCTACAACTCAGTGGCACACCGCTGATCTGCACTAATATAAACAAGTCCGTCAATGTGACCCATAATGCTACTTGCATTATTGAAACAAAGCAGAAAACAAGAGACTGACTGTCAATGGCAGCTGATAACCTCGCAACAAAATACCGGACAAAGTAGAGGTGCATAAAAAAGCCGGATAGCTTAACATTAAATGGAATAATTTCAAAACACTACATGGAGTACGGTGAGCATATGGGGCAATCCAAATGAAACGTGAGATCCTTTTGCTCACAAGAGACAGCACAGTCGTCAACATACGAATAGACAAACCAGTTTGGCGAGTTTTAGCAACAGGATTTCGGTTTTCATCCATCAAAAATAGCAAAATCCACAAGTAAATGTAACGAAGTGTATGCATGTGATAATTCGATCGTGCGTAATGTGAGATCAACGGCACAGTGGTCAACAAGATTGCCTCATGAAAGCAAAGTCGGAGTTTGAATCTCAGTGAAGGTAGGGATATGCACAAGAGGGTACCTTGAGTATAGTGCTCCATTTCAAAAAAGGGTGGCTGAAAAGTTTGTTGGATTGCGAAGGTTGTAATCAATTGTCATTGAGGTTCAACCTCTGTCGATCGAAATCCCCTACTACTTATCACTGCTATCTACGTATAAATTGCCTGAACTTCATTAGCCCAATACTTTCCTCGTTGTGTGTCGTTCAGTGTTATCACATGAACATGATAAATCAAAGGCGTATCTGCACTCCCGATACACTGCAGATGGAACAGGAATTGCCGAGATAAACGTTACTAGTAAATGAATACCCCGACAAATTCATAGCGGTACATAATTCGGTGAAGAAGAGCAATGAGCCCATATTGACAGCTCAAACGAAGGATGTTTTCTTATTCTTGCCATTCAAAGGTGATCACTTAGCCAACGACATAAAGCACAAATTAAAGTCTGCTCTGGCTCGAGCGTATGCGGCTGCGCAGTTGCGCTTATTTCAAACCACCAGAGGACTAGTCCTCCGCAATCGCGAATGTAGCTTGCCTCCCATGTTGTTTACCAGTTCACTTGCAGTTGCGGTGACGTTTACATAGGCAGAACAGATCGACAACTATCTCAGCGAGTCGCCGAACACATTCCGAAATGGTTGAAACAACAGATGACGCACCAGCCTCAACTTGTTGCATTGACAGCTCGAAACCCAACGTCATCGATTGGTAAACACCTCATGACAACGGGTCGCCAAGTTGACCCATTAAACTCATTCAAGATACTGTTGCGCAATCGAAACCCGAAGCTACTAGCTTTCTTTGAAGCGATGCTCATCTGAACATACCAGCCGACGTTGTGTGCACAAAAGTGGTTGAGGCAACTGTGATGAAAATCTACTCGATTCACCGCTTATCCAAACCCCGACACAATAGGAGTTCTAACAAGAGACCAATCCAAACGTCGCGTTGAAGATACTACATCAGGATTGGACGAACAGTCTCAGTGTTACGCCTTCTGCTATTCGCTTATTTCTTTCTTCCGTATTGCACCAATTAACGTTCAGTTTGTGACTTTATATGTGTCCATATGATCAGCCAATGAGCGACTATGATTTCTTTAATACTGTTGTACATCCATAAATTCGGCTTCTTGTCTCACGAATAAAAACTGTTTACTGCAACCAGTGCGAGGTCTTCTGCTTATTACTTGCGTGGGAGGTTTCAATCCCAGTACGATTTCTAGGGCTATTCGAAGTCCCTAATTCCGAGTATTACAGCAACCTATCGGGTTGCCATGGTCGTGATTACATAATACTTGGTGTGCTTGCATGCGTGTCTAATTCCCTGTCTGTCCTTATTTGTATGATGTATATAACTTGCATGTTTCACGCTTGCGACTGATGAGAGTAAATGAAATCTTAACATATCGCAATATGTCTTCTTTCTGCTCTAATGATGCGGTTAAAGGGAACTCAGTGTTTCGAAAAAGAGAATAGAGTTCAACAATGCAAGTCTGCGAAGTCCAGCTCAGTGACTTGAATATTTACAGATAGTCTGCTTCGACCAGCAAAGTCTCTGGAGTATTAGCAGTGAGATAGGAACAACGTACTAGCAATAGCAACATATGCTGGTGTGTCACCAGAACAGGCAGACTCTGTCAATCACTCAGATTAGTAAACTCGTCTTGCAGATTTTGTTAGCCTGGGCACGTCTTATGGATAACAACTCCTCGGATGCCACGGTGTGATCTGCATACCAGTGGGTTAGGCTAGAAGCGATCGTGTGATGCCGAAGTGTGAATTGGATCCGAGACTTAAATGCTTCGACGTTGAAACCTGTTTTAGCGATGCGGTTCCCATTTCCCGCTTGGGACTCAAAAAACGATGAACATCTCTGGTGAATGACACTGTTTGGTATTAAGAATCAAAAATGGGATGATGATGTTCATGTGGAGAAACACCGTGCACTCCCATTTGATTTCACTTCTTCGACAACTGCCTGCTTACCATCTCACACAATCTAATCCCTCCTCTCTATCTCCTTATTTAATATGAAACGTAATCAAGCCGATGTAGCCAACGTACACATACGCATGCATATATATATATATATATATATATATATATATATATGCACAGATTTGCACACATTTTGACG
>JTDE01021220.1:18490-33991 GCA_014338405.1 Paragonimus skrjabini miyazakii | reverse complement strand
AATGACAGAGTTTGCGATAACAGTTCACCTATATCTTCAAGGAGTGCCAGCATATTTTCCATAATTGAGGGCGTTTCCTTTATCGTAAGTCAACTTAGATCTTTATTACCCATTGACGTCACGCATCTCTTTGAATATGCGTTCACTCACTCTGTCACTCGTTTCGTTTGCCAATTTTACAAAAGTGTGGATTTCCTGCATGTTGCTGAATGATCGAGTGGATGCCGGTGGCAAAAGAGGCGAGTGACAGAGTGAGTGAACGCATATTCAAAGAGATGCGTGACGTCAATGGGTAATAAAGATCTAAGTTGACTTACGATAAAGGAAACGCCCTCAATTATGGAAAATATGCTGGCACTCCTTGAAGATATAGGTGAACTGTTATCGCAAACTCTGTCATTGATCCGTGATTGAAGTGTGATCGATTCGTAAATATTTCTGTATCTGGTCCACTATGTTACAGGAAAAGGAGCTGCAACAGGTAGAAGAATTGCGGACGAAGAATATATAGGTAAAAAAAACAACAGACGATTGCAGCGATTCAATTTTAGATCATATTTATGGAGAAAGTTCACTGGTGAATAAGTTGAAACCAACGCTATAAGTGCAATAGACTAGACGTCACGTGCGTCAAAATTTGTGCAAAAATATGCACTCCGGGATATCTTCAGCGCGCAGTCGTGAACAGTATACCGGAGCATACTAACCCGATAGCACGGGTCAATGGTAACCAAAAGGTACATCATAAAGAATATTACGCATAAACAAACTTTATTTGTGTACAACAAACCAGTCCCTATAGTTCATACCAGTAAGCAACTTGTATACTGCAAGTTATGTATATTTGTACAAACTGAGGCTACAATCCGGAATGGTTAGATTTTGCCCACCAGCGTAACAGCACCACCACCCAGAATGGCAATATCAAACTGGAACGGTGAGGTGGCACTAGTCAGCAACAAAATTTTCATAGACAGTGATACATTAATGGCTCATCCCGATGCTAAACGGCCACATAACCAAGGAGATGAGAATACACCCCAACCAGGAAGCAAAGTAAAGGAAAAAATGGGATCTTTTTCTTTAAAGAATACCTTAGTCTCCATTCAAGCATTCAACGTCCAGGTAACTTTGTTTTTCAAACGACCGACCTATAAACGAAGGTCAGGTTTCATCAACAAGGCAGTCTTCTTATTCTAGTTTTCAATATCCAGCATCATTAACTGCAACTAATCCATAGACAACTCGACCAAACAGCACTCACTCAATTCAGCCTGATTAGTAGCCAACTCACTTAACGTTTTCAACCAATGACTCGGTAAGTCGCGAGGATCACAGCTCGAGAAACAAGCTCGACCCACAAAGACTAACCGCTTGATAAATGAGTCCATTACTTTACGTCAACTCATCATGGATCCACTTCGCACTAGACAGCAGCTACATCCGCAAATAGTACTCGGTATGGCAGGCGATGAGCTTGAATTCATGGAGCACGGCTTAACCATTTAAATTTGCACATGCTTAAAGATTGAGCAAAAGAACTCACTTGCAACCCCCTGCGAAATAGTAACTTCATACCCTTACCGTCACTAATCTGTCGGTGTCACGTGAGGCGTTCGACCGAATGAGGACATTGACGGTCAACGCTTCAAGACAGTTCACGCTTTCAACGCAAAGTAGCCCAGTTTCGTCGTCATTATTCAGCACTGCCAGCGAAGTTGCTTTACATACACAAACTTTGAGCCTCATATAGGTCCTAGATAAGAAGATACCACCCTCATCTACGAGAAAGGAGACAGAACTTCAGAGTATGTGAGCAATCCGTAATTTGTTTTATTGGTAACGTTTCACTTCTGACAGGCATACGGTTAGCCTGCCGTAAATACCATCAAATATGTAACGGATTCATCTAGAGTGAGGAAGCCTTTGTGCCAGGAATGAAGCGTTACCAATAAAACAAATAACCGATTGCTCATAAGTTGTCCTGAAAGTATGGATACTTAATCGGTCTCAAACATACTCCAACGAATAAAGATCGAATTCCCCGTCGCCACTGACGTAAGTTTTCAGGAACACAAAACGACCAACTTCATTATCTCAAAGTTGATCTAAGTAACCGTAACAGCCTTACAGAAGCACTTTGTACTTTGAGGCTGCTAAGTGCATTCCAAAATATTCTGTAGAAAGCGACATACTGTCTAACACTCACCGTGCTGTTTGAGAGTCAACAAAGAGTACAGTCAAGATCAACTGATTTTGTATCAGGCCGGTGGTCCATGCATGCAATTTGTAAGTAATATGGGTGCTTCTGCATTATTTCGCCCATGACAAAATCGAACAAAAATAGCGAAAAGAGGCAGCCTGACGGTACGCCATTTTTGGCGCCGAGACTGCTGGACAGATCACGGTAAAACGTAGCTTGAGTTGATATATAGAAATGAAGCATTGACACTAACTCTATGAGCACGTTTGGCGCAATCTTGCGTTTAAGCGACTGTATAAGTTTGAATCCATCAAATGGGTCGAACGCATCAATATAGTTGAGCAAAAGGACTACTGATGGCCCACAGTAAGCATGATGTTGTTCACAGATTTAGCGAAGGGCGACAATTTAATCCATACATCATCATCTTGTCTGTTATTGTCTACAGTCTACCTCTCGATCTGCAGTAAGTCGAAGAAGTATAGTGGGCGCCAAAATTTTAATCAGTCGAATTCCCCTTTGGTTTGGGCGACAGCCTCTGATTCTTTTCTTGGTTAAGGGAAGTATTACCACATCGCCCCAGCACCCAGGAATGTCCTCAGCTATCCACACTCATCATCATCATCAATATAACGGCCTTGAGCCTGACGAGAAGCTACTGTGGCTCGGGCCGCCACTCAACTCAACGGTGACGTGGAATAACCTGGAAAAGGTCTTTAATAAACATCCAAGGGTTTGGATTATTTCAAATTGAACCACCCAGAATTGATCGCGACCTACGCACTCAGCTAAGTCTTTCGGCTGGGCCAGCCGAAGTCAGCTTATCCGTGATCACTTGCACCGCAAACGGAGTGCGATAGGGCTGTCCACTATCTCACTTTTTGGAAAATAACATCAAATAAACAGTTAAACAGCGATTTATCCAACTAGTATCACCATTCAAGACTCCGAGTGTTCAAAGGATATTGCATTGCTCAGTAATATATCAAAGACAGCTCCAAATATACACGATGTATTAGGGGTTTCAATTCATCAATTTTGTGTGGCGTTTTTGTCTACAACACACAAGGTGCCGTTACAAGCTTGGCGGGAATTCGTGCTGTTACTCAAGCTGGATGATGAACAGTTAAAGATAGTTGAGAAGTTCAGTCATGTCAAGCGTTGTGTCAGCTCTGGCCAACTGTCTGATATGACCAAAAATCGTAGTCAAAGCCTGGATGACGTCCGTTAATTAAAGTTAACTATAAAGCCGGCACGGTCCTTGTCTAGGAACGGTCGAGCATAGAAAATAACTGTATGAACAGTTATCCTATGTGGTTGTGAAACCGGGTTAATCAGAACATGCCATCATCTGCCGATACTTCTGAAATACCAACTGTGTGGTGGGAACATCACATCAACAATGGTAAGGTTCGCCGGTTTGTTTCTGAGACAGGTAGTCTCTACGAGTCATTCGATGTAGCCGTCCCATTTAACTAATTTCGGTGGTACGTACACGTCTCACGTACTCCAACCCACTACCTGCTACACAATGATTTACTTATGTGTCCCGAGCTAGGCTGCAAACTACTACTTAGGTTCAGAACATGAAAGCTTTGATGTCAGTTTATTTCAGTACGACGTTCCTAGATCAAAAGGATAACAAGTACCTTCGAGTGACAACACTATCGAACGTGACAAAATATCTAGCCATAAGCCATTATATTTCTCCACTAAGTCATTTTGCTCCTGTCAGTACCCATCCGCCATTATTCGGCTTGTTTCACCCTCCTCCTACTCTCCGTGAAGCATTTTCCGATTATGTCTGTAGGAGTTATCCCAAAGATGAGATCGTTCGCCAAAAATATTACGTCTAGAAGACTACCAATTTTCAAAGGACAAACACCTACACACGCCTCACAACCTTCACCACGACAAACGTTAAGCTGTGTATAGCTAGAACACTAATACATCAGTTCCAAATCAGAAGAACCTTCAGGTATACATTGTCTTCTATAGAAATAAAAATCCGTCAAGTTAGAACCATGGCATTAAAGAACGCATCCTTCATACACACGTCACCAAAAGGCCGCTCAGCAATGTTCACCGTCCAAAACGCTCGATAAGATTAATGTTGCATGCACACGAAGAACGTCAAGCACGCCAAGCCGTAAAACGAGATTTGATATGAACAAAAGTGAAATGTTCTAAGGATTGTCCTATCACCCATTAGCTCACAACAAATGAGAAAAACGTGTTTGAAAGGTTAGGAAACAATGGATGCATCCGGAAAACTCACAAGTACAGCCAAGTAATGCCGATCTGGATAGGGCAGAGGAAGATCGGCATGAAACAAAAGCGCTTGCATTTTCATATAACATTCCAAATACTCCGGATGAAATCCCATGACGCATATATAGTTTTCCAGTCGACCCCACTGGAACCAGTATTCGCGGAACAGAGTGTAAGTCTACAGAAAATGTAGATAAATGACATGAAACGTACTCAAATCTAACCATAATTACTTCGGCGGACAAATGTGATGTGAACACTTCTGTGCAAGTCAGACTGGATAGGGAGAAAAAATTAACAATCGTTTCACATGCGATAGATCAAGAAGACCCGATCTGCAATGACTAATTAATGCAACAACTACCGACACCTTGGAAAACGGACTTATAGCCGGATATAATGTCTACATGTATGTATTTACTGGTACAAAGTAGTAGCATATTCAATGGACTTCCAAGGCGGATAACCAACTCCTGTTGGCCGAAAACAAAGGCGCAACAATGACCAAATGGCCATCAATCAAAAGAGTCAAATGCACGTGGGTTGGTGAATTAGTAAATAAAAACATCTATCGTTCGTATCGGCTCGAAATGCCCACGTTGTTTGCAGAAAGTGAAAATATTATCTCAACTGTCATCCATCTCTTCAGTTTATCCATTCGCCACAGCATTTTCTTCAATAGCTACCAATGATTCGAGGCTTAAAACTGAGTCACATTACTTTAGGTGATGAACATCGAGGACTAGATAGCAATGACACCGAATCCACCAACGGATAGTAAACAGCGAAAAGCAAACAAAAGTTCGACTGGTCCTCGGCTATAATTACACCGGCGAAGTATAACGTCTTTGGCTATAGACGCTACCATGTGAGCTAACAGGCTACAATGTTGGGGCTGAATGCACTGATATGTTTAACAGAGTTAACCACAGGTAATCGCGGCGATCGAAGACAGAACTCGCGATCAGGTGGTCCGTAATACTTTGTAATATGGGAGTACGGTACTTCTCGGTTGTTACTACGAAAAGCTAAAATTTGACACACCTGGGAGCACAAGTCGGCTAACTAACCCATAAAGCGTAAGTGAATAGACGAACAAAGGCATAGTCTGCGTCTCATGAACTGCCATATATTGAAATGAAAGACAGGTTTTGACCACCTATTACTACTACTTCACAAGTGTTCTAGTATTCCTTGGCGATAGTAACCCCTGAAAATGTGCAGGGCAGTTAAGATTTGTAACCACGATCACGGCACTCAACAGATGAGAATGACAACTCCAACTCGCCGCTCAGTTGCAGCAGGCAGATAAGAGGGTGAACATTAGATGGATGATTAGAATAACTTGTTTCACTTGGCCTGAGTAATCTGACAAATCTAGATCTCTGGCTGGTAAGCATGCACGAGTAACTAAAATGTGCACATCTGAAAAGCCCAGAGCTAACATCACAGAGAAGCCAAACAGACATAACAAGTAAAGAATCACTCGCCAAATTTCTTCAAAGATTCACAAACATGACTCAAAATCCCAAGACCCTGTTTTAAAAGTTCGAAAACCTACTCAAACATTAATTAGAAACAAAGTTATAAAAAAGAGAGTGCCAACCGTACGACTTCACGCAATTGTAGACATGTAACCGCTTTTCATAAGTGTGTAGTAGCTACCACAAAATAAGGATACTGTCGAATATGTTAGGTAACATTTTAATTTTAAAAGTTAAACGCAAACAGAAAACAAAATTATTAGTGGAACAAGGTACAATTGCAAACTGCTTAAAATCTAGTACAGCCTCTCATTATGACAATAGTCGCAATGGGCTGATCAAAATGGCGCAAACCACCTGTTTTCTTTTATGCACTTCGGTATGACATACTTTGACCCAAAATGAGGTCAATTTCATCAAGCACATGGACTTCTAACACCATAACACTGACAGAAAGTTACGGTACATTTGCATCGGTTTCAGCCTTTTTGCAACTCCCGTTCAATTTCTGTTTCTTCTACTATCCTTGTCCTGTTTCATCCACTTTTTTACTTAATTCATTCTTTCCTCCTCCTGGCTCTCGTGGTACTTGTTTCAGACACCGAGTTCACCGATGAAAGGAAACTGCACTGGCGCCACCATCTCTGGGGTGAACAGATTATTTGGCAGCAACCACGATATCTTCTGAATAAGTTTAAATTAAATGAGTTCTTCAAGAAGTTTACTGAACAACGATTCAATGGAATTACTATCATGAAAGTGCAGGTGACTGTCGGAAATCAAAAGTACGCTGCTGATAGTCGTTCCTAAAAGTAAACCAAATTAAAGCGAGTGTGGTGTTTGTGTTTTACTAATCCATATTTCAAAAACCTTCACAAATCTAAGACTCCCATTTTAGTTAGTTTTCTGGCACCCTAGCAATCACACTCCACTGCTCACAACCTGTATACACTCGGTAAGCTGCGATTATGGCGCATCGCGTGATACAATAAGAAATGTGACCGATCGTAAAGAAGACGGACTACCTTGACAACACGATAGGAGGGGCGACTGGAATTTCTTTACAGAACATCGTAAATACAGACAGTTAAGAAAAATCACATTACCCAGTAGAGTTCAATCCAACCAAAAACCCACCCATGATGTATGATTAAGCCAGGCAACGAAAAGCCGACAGGATGACACAGACCAAGGCAGATCTAGTCGGTCAAAAGTTGTATCAAAAGAAGCGGTTGCATCACAGACGTGTCTCAAGTAAACACACAAAAATGGGCATTTGTTACGAAATGACTACCATGAGGATTGCGTACGAAAAGAATGAGACCAGTCGACCAAAACGAATAGAACCAGACAAACTAATTCACAAGCCCGTCGTGGTCATCACGTCAAGCCCAACACATGTGAAACACCTCATTCACATTGTGGTAAAAAATGGTATTCAATTAAATTCACGAAATAACAGATAGTGAGTCGTCTGACTGGAAGTGAGAAATCCAGGGCAGTCAAGACGTGTCAACGCTAGCGAGCAGACACACGTACGTATGTATGTGTTAGCGGCATATATCGATTTTGGTGCATACACCAGGCAGGAAGGGTGGAAACAGATAGTACTGGAGTGACAACGCTGGGCCAGCACGCGTGTTTACTGGAGTTGGGGCGCACGAACAAATCAGTTTACAGTTGAGTTGAATAGAATATACGTAATTGCATGTAAACACATGAACATGCGCGCGCATGGATTACACGGTAGATAAGTACGAAAAAAGTCACCGTTCCAAGAAGCACGTAACGCACACAACTTTCACATGTGTATGTGTGTTGTGAACAAAAGTAGCCACTGAATGTTCATTTCATGGACTTCACTAAGAGATTTGATTACATGAGCAGTGAAGCAATGTGGACCGTGCTTGGTAAGTTTAGATATCCAGGTAAGTTTGCCAGTTTAACCAATGTTACGTGCGAGTATGAAGGCAAAACGGCAATCGAATGGATCGATCTCTGATGACTCCAAAATTGTCACAGATATGAGGCAGGGTTGTGTCTTAGCCCCAACCATAATCAAACAACGTTTGATTGCGATACTAGTAGCTACTCTTCGAAACTCAGAGAATGGTGTTCAAATAGAACGTCACCTGAATGTTCGACATTCTGGTACCTCAAGCTTACTGTGTAACTCGATCAAACACACCGTTGATGCCTCGGAGACACCGACGGTGGAAAAAGGATACTCTATGAAGACTTTTCGCGCGAATGGAACAGGTTTCGGAGCCGTTCTATAGGACTGCTCTAACAGTGGCATTGTACACTCGGTCCTTCACAGAAGGATTGCGGTCACACCGATGCCACCGATGGTGTAAGTTGGCAAACACCATCCAGACCTTTGCTATGCGATCTGTGATCTCGTCAGACATTCCACCAGCGTCAATACAGCTCCCAAAGTACACGAACTTCTCGACTACTCCCAACGGCACACCACCAAGTAGGAGGACAGGCGCAGAGCCCTGTCAATATCCCGACAGCACCTTGCAAGTATTAGGTGTAATGGCCATACCAAACTGACGAAATGAAACCTCCCATCTGTCTAAGATGTTCTGGGCTCCTGTCAGTCTTTGCAGATTAGGGCATGTCATCTGCATACTTAATGTCTCGAAGTCGAAAGCCTGGGAGCAATTCCACACCATCATATTCGCAGTCTGTCAGGGTGCAACCTAGGATCTCGTTTACTACAAAGTTGAATACAAAGAGGGTGAACAACCTTGTTGAATCCCTCTTCAGATGCTAAAGGTCGGCGATACGCTACCATAAACCCTAACCCTGTCCGAGGTCTGACGGTAAATCGCTTGCAGGAAGTTTATCAGCTTCTCAGGCGAACCCCTTCTCGTTGAACAATCTTAAAGTGCACTCCTGACAACCAAATCGAAGCCCCTTTGATGTCCAAAAAGACAACTGTTGGCCTTATATATGAATGGCGGAGTTTAGGCATTTGGAGAAATGTGAAGATGCGATCGGCGCAGTCAGAAGGGCGAAACCCAGATTGCTCCTCACGCATATGCTGTTCGTGCGTTTCGCTCAGTCTACGGGGCACAATGGCTGCGAGCAACTTTGACGCAGTAGGAATCAGGCTAATTTCTCGATGATATATACACGAAGTGTGTGAACCCTTTTTGAAAATGGGGACGATGTTAGCCAAACCCCAGTCACCTGGGACAACACTGACCGGAGTTTTTGGAGCATATGCGTCAGCTCTAACTAAGGCTGGACCTCCAAAGACAAAAAGGAAGAGGGAGTTTGTCTGGGCTGGATGCCTTGTGGTATTTCAGAAACTTGATCTCCAAAAAGACTTCTGTTTCAGAGGGTGGAGAAACGTCAACAGACCAATGAGCATAGGCAGGGCCCGAAAGCGTAGTCAATGGTGCGGGTGGCCGGTTGAACTGCTGCTGCAAATGCTCATCCCAGCGTCTTAAGTGTCGTTGCAGGTTACCAATGACCTCATGAATGGCTTCGCAGACTACTTCGCTCACACCTGACTTTCTGCTACCAGTTGTTCGGATGAAATGGAAAAGCTTCCGAGAGTTCCCGGTAGCAGTAGTTTGTTCCAACTCGAACCGTGGCACCTGTAGATACGGTAAAAAGCTGAAGGTGACATTCCGATGCTCAATTAGCTTCGTTGACTAGATCCGTCGGATGGGCGATGACCGTATTCCAAAGCAGCTGCTATACGGACAACTGGAATCAGGTAAGCGAAAACCTGGTCGTCAAAAACTGAAATATCATGATGTTATCCAAATAAGTCTTTGACGTTGTAATATTGATTTAAGATGCTGGGAAGAATTAGCGTCGAACCGGACGGTTTGGAAAAATATGATCCGGACGGACGTCCGAAAGTTCAGTGGGCAACAAATGTGGGGCTGTGAACGGAAAAGAGCGGTGAACATGAAATCGTCGGTGCAATAGATCGTGATGCTACGATCGTGGCGTTGCGATAAATGAGGTCGCGAATGCGCGGGCCGTCTGGGATTAGCTGATCATCGATGTACTTTTAGCACACCGTCGGCCAAGAGAAAGGAATACATCAGGATCAAGTAGGCTGTATCCGTTATATTCCTTTATTCTTGCCCACATCAACCAATGACTACCGTCCTTTGGAACACAACCACTATCTTTTCCAGAAACATGGGTGTCTGTCTACTATTTTTCCTTTTCTTCAGCCAGATTAGCGTACTGTATGGTGAATATTTTGTCTGTTTTCTTCTAGCCCAAACCTCAATTTTGTCGTTCCTCCACATCTTCTCTAGAGTCATCATCATCATCACCATAGACTTTTATAAATCAGTGGTTCACACTGATGCTTAGCTGCCACACAATCACAGAAAAAAGGCAAACTCTGTACAGAAAAAAGGAAGGAATCTAACTACTGAAGGAAATAGCTATAACTATATTTAAACATTCGGCAACAAGGTGTCTACATCTTGCCAACAAACAACCAAGCTGTGAATGAAAGTAAGGCGTCATCAGCAAAACAACTTCCTTACGGCTTTCACTCCCCCGTGTCACTAAATGCACTCAATTCACAGACAACTCGGACAAACAACAACAACACTGAGCCCGATTAACCGCCAACCCACCTAAAGTCTCCAACTACCCACTCTGTGAGTCGCAAGGTCCCCAATCTGGGAGGCGAATCCGACCAGCAGTAGCTAATCCATTCGTGAATGACTTCATTTCTCCACGCCAGGTCATCACCTGTCCGCCTCACACCTTACGCCAGTCGGCCGCAGTGTCAACAAAGAGTGCTCGCTGTGGCAGAGGACCAGAGGGCATTCTTAGTAAATGGCCTAATTATCTAAATCTAGGCAAATGTAAAGAGCGAACGAAGGAACTCGTTTGGCAGTCACTAACAAATACCACCTTCCTAACCGCTTCGTTGTTTACCCGTGGTGCCACCCGATGTGGGCGATCGGACTCAAGCATCGATGATCAAATACCTGAAGGCGATTCAGGTTTTGTACTCCGAGCGGCCAAGCTTCGCTGACGTAAAGTAACACAACCCTCACTGTCGGCTTATATACGCAACATGTAAGCATCAGTAAGATACCTCTCTGTCGCCAGAGGTGCCCCAGATTAGCGAACACCACCCTACCTTGATGGTACACGTCTTTATTTCATTCCCTACATCCCGCCGCTGATCATGTAGCCTCCCGAATATACAAACCGGTCAACCACATTAGATCAACGTAATCACAACAATCTTGCAGAATCACTTTACATTTTGAAGCTACAAAGTGCATTCCGAAGCATTTAGAAAAACGCGAAATAGTGTCTATCATTAGTTGCACTGTTTGAAAGTGTCGAACAGCAATATCTTGTCATAAGCAAGATCAAGATCAGTCAGTCGTCCAGGAGATCTATGACAAAATTAAACAAAAATGTTAAAAGCCTTGACGTACGCCGCTGCCGGTGCTGAAACTGTCAGACAGTTCATCGTAAACCCTAACCTGGGCTGAAATATAAGAATAAAGCGCAGACAGTATGTTCACAAACTTGGTCGATACACCCTTGCGTTTAAGCGACTCTAAAAGTGTAGATCGATCTACCGAATCGAACGCATCTATATTGTCGAGAAATACGGTGATTGCTGGCTGGCGGTATACGTCACGCTGCAGAGTAAAAATTTGATCAATACGTCCCTGCCCAGAGCAAAACCATGCTTGTTCTTCCCTAATGTTTGCCTGTCGAACTGTAGCGAATCAACGAAGCATAAAGAACGCCAGAACCCTAGTAATGACTTCAGTCAAGATAATTGCTCTATGATCTCGCAAGAGCCCCTGATACCTTTTTTGAATATGAAGAATATTATCGAGTGACCACAGCACGCAGGGATGGTCCCCGTCGTCCACATAAGTTGGAACAACTGTGTGAAAGCGTCTAACGACGCCTCCCCACTTTCTTTGATGAGTGCCGGTACGAAATCATCTGAGCTAGCAACCTTATTACGTTTAACAACCGAAACATAATTGCGAACCTCAGTCTCAGTGAGTGGTTCCAAATCTGTCAATCAGGGTGCTACATTACAAGTTTGAGACGGCAACACGGTAGAAGCATGAAGCTAGCTAAATTGACCCACAGTGTTCCGCCCGACGCTCTAACCTTCTAGACTTATTATAGATGAGTACACCA
The DNA here is from genome assembly GCA_014338405.1 of Paragonimus skrjabini miyazakii. Lineage (NCBI taxonomy): Eukaryota > Metazoa > Platyhelminthes > Trematoda > Plagiorchiida > Troglotrematidae > Paragonimus > Paragonimus skrjabini miyazakii. The sequence goes on along the minus strand of JTDE01021220.1, from coordinate 21,856 downwards.
TCTGTCTCGCTGATAGCTTCATAGACAGGAGTTCGCCTGGGACCAATAGCACGGATTAGCCTGAAGAGTTTGTCGGTGTTCCGTGAAGCAGAAGCGGTCTCCATTTCCTTAACTTTCTCCATTAACGAATCCTCCTGATCAGCGTTTAGACGACGTTTCAGTTTCCTACGGATATCTCTTCTAGACTTGTTATGTGAACTATCAGGAGGAACGTTCCGTCTGGCTTCCAACAACTCCAGGGATTTCTCCGAGATCCAACGTTTATTCGCTCCACGAACTCCCGTGCCGCATGCTACGGTACTTGCTTCACAAACGACCTCAGAGATCTCGGTACGCCGATCATTAGGATTTTCAAAGTGAGAACTGCTAAGCCTGTGTTCCAAGGTGGTTTGGAACCTGCGCTTTACCGCCGGTATAGCCAATTTCTCAACAACCAGCCGTTGTAATTGGTGGGGTTGTTGCCCGACGAAAGTGAGAACAAAACGACAGCGTACCAATCCGTGATCTGAATCTAAGTATGTGCTCCAGTAAGAACGGTAGTCCTGAACCGAACCAGGCCACCTATGACTAACAGCTATGTAGTTCACTTGAGATTAGGCCTGATTCGGAGAAGGAGGGCGCCAAGTATAACAACGAGGTGCACGACACCTAAAATTAGTGCCGACTAAAAATGGCTTACGATCAGCGTACAGCTGTAACAGCCACCCGCCATTATCCGAGCGATGTGATGCTATCCCAAAACCTTCCACCTAGTTGAGATTCCGCCACATCAAAGCGGCCAACCTGGGCATTCATATCTCTGGTCAGAACAACTATATCAGATCCACGTGTCGACCGAAAGAGAGCGGTCAGCTCCGAGCAAAATGCGTCCTAGACGTCGACGTCATTACGGTCAGTAGAGACGTGAACAGACACAGTTAATAAATTTCTGAAAGTTTTGCGTCCAGAGCTGGCCTTACCAGAACCCGCCAAGCGGACGGCGCAGTTTGCTGTTAACAGGAATCCAATCTACTAATGTGGCTGCGGCCGTCGTGCTAAGGACTATACTTACTCCAGAGTGACTGGTAGCGGCGTCCGCAGAGTCACCTGAAGTGTATAACCAGTATGGGGTAGACAATGCAGGTGCCTCAAGTTCCCTACGATGGCTACTGTCCTGGATTCTAGTCTCCGAAATGCAGACATCGACATTTAACGAGTCTAACGTTCGTGCAAGAGCGGCCCGTTGACCCACTTGTCTTGCAGTGCGGACGCTGGAAATACCTATATTAATCTGCATTACAGGTCTAAGCAAGAGACGAAGGAGGCCTGAAACTGAATGGTAAGAGATGGAACTAACCGACAGTGTTACTATGATCAGCTATAATTATTGTGGGACCTGCAGAGCAATTATCAGAAATGGGGGCAGGGAGGGGCGTGACAGCTAAATTTGATAGGACAGTAGAAGAGGGATCAACAGTAACAGGTTTTCGCCTATCCTTGTTGGGTTAGTACCACATTACCAAGTAAGTCAGATTCATGAATCAATGGCTCCGGATGAGGTTCCCGTCAAAAGGCATTGTACCTTTTTGTCCGGCGGGTCAGGCTTTCGAGTCAGAGACTCTGTCTGGGGTTCATCAAGCCAATCTGAGCTATGTTAATGGATGCAGGTAATCGTCTATGGCGACAGAGAATGTGCACGATTCTGAAAATCGATATAGTACAGGATAGCCAGAATGCCGCACTGAAGTAATCACAGAGAAACTGAAACCAAACGGCATTGATGGGGTAGTCCTGAATAAGACAAAGCTTGCAAACCATAGTAAGCTCCGAGAAGCGGGCTTTCGGGAGCACGGTCTCTGTTTCGCGGTAGCTGATTGTATTCATTGCTTGATCACAGGCGAATCGTATGGTAACAGCTGACGTTCATGCGCCGGCGACCCGGTCTACAAACTTTCTTCGCGTTTATGGTTATAATATGTCACACCAACTACAAAAAGTTTAACTGTCACCTCCTCACTACAAATGGTCCGATCCACTGCTTCTTCTGAGCGATTTCGACGTACAGGTTGGACGCTAATCGATGGCCTGATACAGTAGATAAGAACGACGACCATCCTCTCACCTATGTGTCACCCATGAACTGGAAAGCACAGACACCCGATTGCAACCTCAAACGAACAACAACACAACCTGGATTCATCCAAGAAGCAGTCCCCACCCGTTGCATGATTACTTAATGGTGTCACGGTACGACATTCGCGAAATAAGCTAAATGCAGGTGATACGGGGGGCTTACTGTAGGCTAATCAGGATCAAGTTGCTGAGTCACACTCCCAAGTGACAAAGGCTGAAAACCAGACGCATGAAGAGCTCAAGGATGGGATTTTCCAACGTGTTTCGCTGAAAAGCGCTCTCACATCTACTAACCCTGATGGTAACGTGGTACCATTCAAATGAACAGATCACGGTAGCAGCAGCGACAGCAGTAACCGAGAGAATCGGTTTGAGGTGCCAGAAATGTCCTAATTGTTTCGACAACAACGATGCAGTCATCTCGAGCTTGATACGAAAAAAAGGAGGGCATGGTGTATACATTAGGGGTCTAAGTGGTGATAGTAAGGAGAAGAGATTCTGAAGTGCCTACCGTTAACTATGAAAGGCTCAGTGAAACCATGGGCGACTGATGAAAAGAGCACAAACATAACACAAAGAGTTCAGTGGTTTTCTTAAAGCAACTTCGGCTCATCAGCTTAGTCAAGTAAAGCACCAATGAATGAAGCCACTGGCGTTTTGTGCACATAACCGTAGGACATCGTGGGATGCACACTTTAGCAGCCTATCACTGATTAGACAAGTGAACAGCCCGCGGCAAGCCAACTAGGAGACACTTGCTGTCACCTAGGGTTTGGTAGAGGTTCAGAAGGTCATTCGATAACTGCCAGACAGAAGGGCTGCGAATGAAGATGCGTTGCCTAGAATACCCTGGAGGTATGGTATTGTTCAGTTAAGACAACTAAGCCGTAAACACCGTGGGCTACGTACCTCGCGGGTGTGATCACAACAACGCTTCCACCAGGACAAGCGGTTGTAACAATGGTAAAAATGGTGCGAACGACTGCAGATGCAAAAGGGCGGATGGATCAACCTTAGTCCGCAACAAACGTGAACCAGAAACGTAGGGTTTGGCAACACGACCAGCAAGCGCCGATAAGTCCATCAACACTGGTGCGGACGTAGAACAACGCATAAACAGATATACGAATGCCCACTTCTAAAACAGACAGGATAAAAACATGTGCATATATCCGACGTTCCAGACTATACAGGGCATGGTCGCCAGCCAGATTTATATTATCTACCTGATAAACTAAAAGTGCGGCAAACTCC
>JTDE01021220.1:0-18390 GCA_014338405.1 Paragonimus skrjabini miyazakii | reverse complement strand
GTTCACTCCATCTGGGAGCACGAGGTGATGCCACAAGATTTCATGATGCTGTGATAGTACTTTGGTTTAAAGGTAAGGATAAAAAGCAATGCCCCGACAGCTATCGGGGCATCAGTCTGTTGAGCTGCGCAGGCAAGGCGTTTGCCAGAATCCTTCTGAACCGGCTGAATACGGATATGTTAGAGGCTAATGTTCCTGAGGAGCAATGTGGATTTCGGGCAAATCGGAGTACGATCGACCTGGTGTTCGCTGCTCGACAGCTTCATGTGAAGTGCTGGGAACGGAACCAGCCTCTGTATGCCCTCTTCGTAGAGTTCACCAAGGCGTTCAATTCCGTGAGCCGCAGGGCGCTGTGGACGGTGCTTTGTAAGTCTGGATGTCCGTGTAAGTTCGTCAATTTGATTAGATTATTACATGTGGACATGAGGGCAAGGGTGCAGTCGTGTGGTTCTACCTTTGATGATTTTGACATTGTCACTGGCGTGAAACATGGTCGTGTGCTAGCCCCAGCCCTATTTAGTTTATAATTGACTGCCATACTAACAGTTGTTTTTCAGGACTTTGAGGAGGACGTTGTTGAGGTTGAGTACCGGACGGATGGTCGCCTACTGAATATTCGACGTTTCGGTGCCCCAGTCCGATTACATACCTCAATGATGCGCATGCTTCTGTTCGCAGATGACAGCGCATTGTTTGCACATAGCGGGGACGAATTACAGCGACTGGCCACGGTTTCCCAAGTTTGGACTGGATATCCACACAGGTAAGATAGTTTCTTTATTTCAGCCTTCACCGGGCAGAGGTGCTGTCTGTGCACCTTCGCATCAATGGAGATGTTGTCGACAGCTGCACACATTTCTGCTACTTGGGCAGCAATCTATCCACCGACCTGTCCGTGGACCGCGAGTTGAGAGCTCGTGTGGCAAAGGCCAGTACTGCTTTCGGACGTCTTGAAAGACGTATGTGAAAGAACCACAGCCTGAAATCGAGCACTAAGCTCTTTGTCTACCGCTTAATGGTACTGTTTATACTGCTGTGTGGCAGTGAAACGTGGACATTGTATCTGCGGAACGTGCGCTATCTCAGCCGCTTTCATCTGCAATGTCTAAGAAGCATCTTGGGTATTCGGTGGTCAGACATGGTTCCGAACACTGAATTACTGCGGCGATCGGACATGAACGGGATGGAAGCCCTGCTGACGTTGAATCAGCTTCTTTGGCTGGGTCACGTCCGTCGGATGGGCGATGACCGTATTCCGAAGCAGCTGCTGTATGGACAACTGAGATCAGGTAAGCAAAATCCTGGTGAATAAAAGCGGAGATACCAGGATGATGTACAGGTAAGTCTTCCAGGTTGTAAAATTGATATTAGATGTTGGGAAGACTTAGCGTTGAATCGGACTGTCTGGAGGAATACGATTCGGACGGGCGTCCGCGAATTCAACGAGCAGTTATTGCACGGCCGAGAACGAAAGCGCGCGGTACGCAAGGGGATCATCGGTGCCATAAGTCGTGGTGACATGGCTATATGGCGTTGCGATGTATGCGACCGCGAATGCGTTGGCCGCCTTGGATTAGCAGGTACTCATAGTTCACCGTCAGTGAAGAGACGACGAGTTAGGCCCAGGTATGTCATATCAGTATATCCATTCTATTCTGTTAATTATTGCATCGACCAAGAACATGGTCGTTGGGCAACTAATTCGCTCCTCTTTTCAGAAACGTGAGTGTCTGTAGTCTTCTACCTATTTTTTTCTTGAGCTTTGTTGGTATATTGAATGATGAATCGTCTGACTGACCTTTTCGCAGTTCGACCTCGAATTTTGTTTTTCAACTTTATCCTTTCTAGAATGCACTAACATGCACTCGTATACTGAAATGTTTCTTGTATTACATTTTACACATCTTTCTTCCTAGTATACATCTAGCCATTGCAGTCTCTCTATGTTTATTTTTCGAGAAATAAGGATTTCCTTTTCGTGCTAGCCATTCAATTGGCTAACCAGTATTGGCCGGCTGGACACAAAGGCTCTACTCACACACCTACTGGTCTTATTCCTTAGGGTTTACACTGGATACGTGGTGTGTGGTTCAGCGCAAGCCACACGGGGTGATGGTTTGAAGAGCAGGCGTCCTTTAGCTTCGGTCATTGACAGGCTAATCCATTTCGGATGCCGCCAACCATATATATATATATATATATATATACCGTAAGAGTTCGGGCCACACTTCTCGGCACTTGGGTATAAAAATCAGTTCTGACTGCGTCTGTATTACAGTTTGTGGAACATAAGCCGCAGCGACAGACAGGCTTTATTTGTGAAGGACGCCTCCTTCAATGCCCTAACAGCACCTTTGAGCTTGACAGCGCAAATACGGCTCTATTGACGGGTATCTAGTCAAACAGTGCCTGCGTATGTGTTTAGGGTAATTCCAACAACCACACACCAAAAAAGTTTGGCCAGAACGAAGTGTACTGTCCAGCAGCGTCTGGGACATTTAGGTGTTGTCAAACGGAAGTAACCTGTCATCGATGTAGTCCACAGAAGGTATTTTAATGATGCAAGATATATAACTAATGATAACAATAAGGTACGTGCCGTGTTGAAAGCTTGATGAACAGGTAATCCCATTGAACCCAGCGAACGGTTAATCGGTTGCCTAATCATCGGGGGATACCGACGAGTAAACAGTGTCGGAGTTAGCAGATAGATGTTATTTACTTATAGGAAAGTAGCTTCACTCGCCTGAATCCGAAAATTGCTAACATTCACATTAATAGATAGTTGAAGAAAACACACTATAACGCCGTACATATTTGCTCAGCCTCTGAACTACTGAAGCAAGCAGCGAGGTAACCTACCGATAACGTCGTAATGGAAATGGGGGTAGTCATTAATACTTTGAAAACCGTAGGCAACGTTCGTCTTCCGAGATGTCTGTTAGCTGATTCGGGTCCTAGCAGAAGATATCACGAAATCTGATGGGCACAGTAGAGTAAACGTTGTCATTGCCTTCACGTGATAACCACGGGGTAAAAACTACTAATTAAACAGAAAGGTGGAAGCTAAAAAAGGCTTTCTTGTGAACGTCCCATGATCCCACATAGTTGTCTGTTTGCTGATTCATTTATCCACAATCAAACGGCCGTGGACCTTGTTAGACCACATTGCAGTTCGAGCTATACAATAGAGCAGTGACGAGGAATACCCTCAGAAGATAAAATCCAAACGAAAGAAAAACTGGATAGAACAGAATCAAGTGAAATTACCTATGCTGTGGATGCAGACATGCCACTGAGAGCCACAGGTAAGTATGCTGTATGGCATTTCTAGCAGGCGGTTTGAGTAGTCACGAGATGACAATTACACAATTTAATCAGCTGGAAAATGACATTCTCTCCATTTTTCAAGGAGGCATCGTTACCTGACCACAAAGTAGTTTAAGCCGATCGTTTCCTTACGGTAAACGCTTAGCTGGTACAAGCGGCAGGTAGCCGAACGACGAAAGATTGCGTTTTCACTATCTAATCAGGTGATCGAATTCTTAAACGCTTGAGGTATGCGCTGACGAACGGCCGCGATACCACTTTACGCGAGCTAACCGATCGAAACAGTGATGGTCAAAACCAGAAGCTTATCCACATCCTTGTCGCGAACAGGTCGACTCCGAACAAAACAGCGAAAACAATTGCTCACAGGTATAAACCACATCTCCCTCAAGTGACAACCGGATGTCATTTTATTCCCTTCAGAAGACGGACGTTGCCAATGCAAAACATGCTTTCGCTAGTCTCCGCAATATATCACCGCGAAAAATATTACGCAGCTACCATGGTCAGTACATTTTACCTCACTTACAGCTGAAACATCAGTGTCACAGTAACGCCGCTATATCACAATCAGTGCCGTACGGCGGTCCGGCCATCCGGTGCTACATCAACCAAACAGCGTACGCACACTGAATGACCCGAAAGACAGCGTCTTGCGTCCATGGGCATGAGAACAGTTGGCTTAAAGGATCCAACATGGAGCCTCTGACTCATCATTAATATGTTATCTGGAGAACCAAGAAAAGCAAGGAACTCTTCATTTTAGAGGTCGGTCAGCAAACTACTAAGCAAGTGCTCAGCCGTGTGAACTACCGAATCTCAAAAGATTACTCATCAAGGTTATTCACAACGTAACTGAAATGCAGGAGCGGACACACAGGACGGACGGTACTCAATGGAGAATGCCTCATTGAGACACCAACAAATGCACATTAATTACTCGGAGTTGACATGAAGGGATTTCGACACCGATGCAATTTACTAGAACTCATTTACGATGCATGCGACGCCAGAGAGCACGGTGAATAATGACGCAAAAGGAGTCCATTAGCCCAACCAATACCACTACCGTTGACTAAACACAGGAGTGTCGAATCCACAATGTCTGATGCGAAATTAATATTAAACCGACATACACGCGACCAAATCAGAAACGTCTGTTCGTCTCGTATACAGTTCCGCCTCGAAAATCGTCCACTTATGCAGTACGTAAGTATACTGGATGCGAAAGAGACAAGCCGAACAAACGCTAATGTTAATGAGGTTCGGGCAACTATCCTGTACACGTGAATGGTCGTTTATTGAGCATCAATGGCGCCTCACCTCTTCAATTTCCCAAGGGAAACAAGGAAATGCAGTCATTTCAGATAACAAACTTTGGCCAATGTCTTTGAAAACACATATTTGAAGAGAGTCCCGTCCTGGAGCTTTGACGCGGTTTAATAATTTACGCTTAAAAGCCAAATCACCCATCAAAGGAGGATCGCTGAAAGTGTCGTACTTAGACAGACAACCTCAATAATCTACACCTGAATGAGTTGGCTCAAGCCAGTTGAAATGTTCCTGAAGGTGATCAGCCCACCTTTCAGGCCACGGCGAAAAGCTTCAAATTCGTGAACCACCTTTAGGCATATGGTCTTAATAATCCGAACAGTGCAGCCACAAGTCACGAAACAACAGCATAGGATCAATCCCAAACAAACATGACCTTTCTATCGCCTTAGCACGCTCGGCGAAGTGGAACTTTGCGCAGGCTCTTACTAAGTCTGCACAGTAAACCACGGTGGTTGACATCATATTCGGGTTAAGCGCCAACAGCCGAGGTTTATTCATAAGCCCTGTGAAATTAACAGAACCACGTATCCGCAGTGCACTTCTGGAACAGTCTGCTCCGGGACAAATTCACACAACCATTCAGATTTGAGTCATATCACTGCTGTCACCTAGGCAGCTTGGCTGATAGTGCGTTTTGACAACTGCTTACAGCACTGTCGTTCTACTGGCATCTGATCACTCAATAACTGCAAGATGGTCTCGGAGTAGGCACAACGTCGTAGAGTGAAACAAGATAACTAATCCAAAAAGAATGGTACTCTTCAAACGAGTGACACCACAGATAGATGAAGGCGATGTGGTCAATCTGAAATCACGGTCAAATGACACAAGGCAGTATCTGTGTGATAAATCCGCTTTTTGCGCTCAAATATGAAACTCCATATACCAAGTCGGTGAGATGCGCGTATTTTTGACCAGCAATCGTCTACAGGGTAAATGAAGGTGGTAGGTAAACAAAACTCCACTAGTTCATGAAGACAAAGCACGACCAAAGTAGTACCTGCGATGCTGCACGAAACACCCTCCATTGAAACGTAAGCCATCTGTGTGCCTCGCCTCACTCAGATCAGGAAAGACCGTTTCCATTTTTACCTACGAAGCCTCCAGTGTCTCACAGTACGGAGATTAACCGGTAAACGCAGGACTAACAAATGTCGCACGTAAACAATATAGAAAGGACTAAACTAGGCTTGCATGGTACTGGCACAAAAACAACAACTCGTATAGAAGTTTAATTGTCAATAGTGTGGAAGCTAAAACAATTCCCGGAGTCTGGCTGTTGCCGCTTCTGCACTGTTTTAAACGTTTATCTGGACGAAAGAAGCGATGAGTCGTTTGAGATTAAGCTGTTTGGCAGAATTCCTTGCAAATGACACTTTCTCGCCAGTTGCTATCCGATGGTATTAATTAGAGTGAAAATAACTTCAGAGTAAGTCTAGCAAGATTCCTCAGGTAATCGATTAGCACACGGCATTCAAATGTGACAAAGTGCATATGGTTATTACTTTATGGCACAGTAACCAAAGTTTGGGGTGAAATTTGTACCTTCATCAGCGAATTTCCCAGACAACAGTACCGATACAATAAATACAACGACAGCGCTCGTTAAACTCACGGTGTATAGATTTTCATCATCAGTAGGTTCATCTTTTATGCATTCAAGATGAGGCATCTGAGCAACGATCAACAGATAACAAAGGACCCGTTACCTCACTCAGGTTTATCATATAGCTAGGAGACTTGAATTGTACTTGAGGTATCAGGAATCCCTTCTTCGTCTAAAATCTTTGATAAACATTTAATTAAATACAACCTTAAGATCTAGCAAAATATCTTTAGCTGCAGTTCGGATGTCTCCAGATGGTCCGGTATACGAAATACGCAAGAGATCAGCCATTTGCTCTCTGATTAAACCGTGCATTGAAGTATCAAGAGTTGTGCCTCCAGTATCATCTGCCACTGTTTCTAGAAACCCGGCAACAGCTGGACTACCAAATCCGAAGTACCAAGAATCAAAAGTCCGCTGGAGGGTTTGAAAGTCTTCATGGCGTATAGCCTCGTCACGCTGCCAAAACCCCTGCAAAAGATTCAGTGAATCGATGGTGCGGTTGAATAAATCTGTGCAGTGCTTGGCGCAAACTACACTCATAATTTGATTTTTCTTTGTAATAAGCAATCCAAGATAGGAATAACTAGAAGCGCGGTTGACACCTTGCAAACAAAGTCGGAGGTGACGATTGGCAGCACCTCAAGGTCATAGCAATTACAACGATTTTGTCGATTTCAGTCTTTTACCGTGATTTGTACTCAAGTCACATGGATCCAATCTGTTTGACTGTTTCAGTATTCAGCGAGCTTCTCTTGACTTGAAAAGCGGGTAGTGAAAACAAGGCGTGGCACCGCTCTTGACGGTTACAAATTCAAGTTTGAACCAGATGGTCTCGTCTTTTTCTACTTCTAAAATTGTTAACCGTTTTCTAGTTACGTTTAAGTTACCGTCTTGGTACTTTCTTGTCTACTAGTTATTACTCAGCACATCAGCGTCTCATTTTTTGTAGGACTTCTGGTTTAGTTTGTAGTGGATCTAAACACTATACAAAATTCAGGTATGAACACAAGATCAAAAAGGTGATAAAAATGGAAACGATTGACTCACAGTAGTTCAATAAATTGCTTTGATTTAGAATTCCACTACACCAAATGTAGTATCTAATAGATACAATCCGTGGTGCCGTTTCTAATTAATCTTGAAAGTCACAACTGAGGTAATTCCGAATGACAAATAAATGAGGAACTTCGCCGCAATAGTCGCTTGATTCCGTCAGCTTCTAACTCTCTAAAATTCCGTGCACGAGCGACCCGAACGCAGAGAGAAAGCAAGGCTGGCGAACCGAGACGAGAGTTGTATTAACTGATTATCGATTAGTTCGATTAAGTTGGTTTAAACGTTGGCTGTATACGTGAAGTTGAGGAAAGTGAAAAGTGTGGATAATAATCAGAATTGTGAAATAGAAAATAGTGTGCAAAACTTTACAAGTTCTACCCCAGCTTCCTTTTTTTTGCAGTCGTCAAGTCCTGTCTGGTATTCTTGCTTTTTCTCCGACAGTTCCGCAGACACCATGGACACTATATCGCGTTTAATCAGTTTGATTACGTAAATTCAATACGAGACCCGTAGCCACTGCGGACTTATCAAACGCAAATACGGCGGGTGCCACCTCTTGGCAAACAACCCTGTTATCTTGTGTAGCGTATGCCCATTGGTGTTTAACATTCGGTGTTCGTAGCTTGTAGAGATTTCATTACATTGTACTTCATTTTGCTAACATTGCATAACTGCTGCATCAAATCACGTTGTACATTTTTGTTTGACTTGAGTAAAAACAACAACACAGCGTTTTCGAATAAACTCCGCTACACTTGCTTGTTTGTTATTCCTGCGCCGCCCGTGGTTGCCATCCAGTTTAAAACATCCTATTTGTTGAACTAACTTTCAGCTCTGTTACTTCGCATCTTCAGCAACGCTTGGAACGATCCGGATACTTCCTAGTTTCATTGGATGTCTTAAGAACATTGTCAAACTTTGGTAAGTCAAGTTCTTAACTTCACTCTTTATTCTTGTATCCAGACTTATTGTAGTTCACACACCTGTTCCACCACAAGCTCACACAATATGCATTCAACCTTTACAAGAAGTACCTTGAGTTAAAATGGGTATGCAGTGAGTGCATAAGCTTAATTCCAGTCACACTAAAAAGTAAGTCGGTAAATGGGAAGTCAGAAACCGACTCCCCGAATCAACCATTTACTGGGCCACATGTACCCGCTCAGTCTACCACAGAAGTCAGTAAAACTGCTTGCCCCGTGCGTTTTGGTAACAAGTCTGCATCCACCCCTCTCGTACTTAGTGCCAATCTTAGTGACACACACAATTTACGCGATTAACTCTAACGATCCGCAGGTGAATCCACCAGATGACACTCTTCCGATGACGACCGATGCATCTGTCTTGGATGTTCCAGAGGTTGGTGAACCTTACGATACACTCGGGAGTCCTCCGAGTGTGCTAGAAACCCGCTCATTCACGAAGCGAAGCCAGATTAAAATAGTGAAGGTGAAATCAGAGCAGCTTGTGCGCGTCTTGACACCCGCATCGGTGTTAGCAGGACCACAAAGAACCCTGGCGCTGGAGGTCGACTCAATAAAACATCGGAAGCATGGAGGGAAGACAATTTGGCTCTGATCCAAGGTATCCAGTGGGATACTCAGACCCTTGATGAGAGGTCGCAGCAAGTAGACAGACATTTGGAGGTGGCTGTCGGACGAACACGGAATCTGATCGTCCATGGCATCCCTGAACTAGAGTGAAAGCCATCAAGTACCACCTGGTGAATCTGTTCAGGCTCGCTGGCTTTACTAAACACGATGGTAAGACCAGTCATGGTAAGTAAATGGAGAGGGCACACGCAAATGCCAGGTTCAGTGGGACTTGTGATGGACGAGTTTTTCAACCCATTTCACTGCAACCTCCTTCTAATGAAGTCTTGGGACATAGCAACAAAAACTAACAGCCGTTTCACCGTCTTCTCCGATAGTTTATCAGCGCGTAAAGACCGTCATGATGCGAAATCATCTTTGCAAAGAGGCCAGCAGAATATTGCACACCAGTCTGCTGTCACGGAAAACCACAATACAAGCCAGTTGAAATCTCTTCAGTTGACTTTGGAAAAACTCCCAATCAGTTGTGCAGGGAGTCCTCGGTTATCGGAGAGGCAACCAAGCAGCCATTCCCCAACAAGAACTACACCGTCAATGTGCAGTAATTTTCCCGATGCACTATCTCGAGAAACGGATGACTCCCTCGAGACGAGCATCCGAGGGATCCATCATAAGAAAGACAACATGCTCTCAAGATAAATGGATGGACGTCCCACACACAAATGCATGTAGTATTGGCAATACGTGGGCTGAGTTGTACATCAAGGCGGCAGGTTGTGATATAGTTCCTGTCACTGAAACGTAGCTCAAACAGGAAGTTAAGATTGATCACTTCTGTCCCTCAGGGATTACTTACTATAAACAGGATAGAGAAAACGGCAAGCTCGAAGGTCGAGTGCTTCTGCTGGTTGCGAACCACTATGTCCAGATTGCCGGCAAGAGTCTTCACGCTCATCATATACAGTTAGTGGAATGTGTACTACCAAATGCAACAACTCGCATATCGGTACTCTCCGTGCATAGAAGCCCTGGAGCTACTGTTGAGGAAGGAGATCTTCGGAAGAGATCTTCGGCAGGCAAAGTTCGGTCCTACTGCTGGGCGACCTGAACTTACCGGAGGTTGACTGAAAGCGTGAATTCTGTATCGACGGTAATTTTGGGAAAAAGTCCTTGAAATGCCTTAACAAAAATCTTATGCAACAGCATGTTCAGCAAACAGCCAGGTTGAGATCAGGACAGGGAGACTCGCTGCTTGGCCTCGTAGTAACCAGGAATGAGAGCCAAATACACGCCTTAGAACTTTGTGCTCCCCTAGATAAAAGTGATCATGCGACACTGAGATTACAGTACCACGTTTAAGTGGAAGCCAGTGCCGGAAAAGTGGACTAGATATTATAAGATGATCGCAATACATGAGCTTCTGAAGGACGCACCATCGATGCAGCGGGAACCGTCTGACACTAGTGCTTCCCTGGAGAACTGCTGGGACTCAATAAAGTTGACTATGATCACGCTTACATAAAAGCACGCGCCTTTAGTTCTCAAACAAAACAGGGGCAGACTACCTCGGTGCAAATCTGCTGTCCTTAAGGCACAAAGAGGAAAAACATGGAAACGCTCCAAACTCACAAGAGGCTATGGCAACAGACTTCATTTTCAGCTCGAGAGAAGTCGGGCCTCGAAGATCAGTCAAAAATATAGGCTAAGGCATGGAGCAGAGTCAGCGCGAGAGGCCAAATCCAACACGAAGCTGTTCTAGGGCTAAGTGCAGTCAAACCCTGCTCTCCGCAAACATGCTGGCAACCTCACTACGGCTGAGGGTGACATCTTGAACGAGGACCACTTGGGCCAGTATTTTGCCAGCTTACATCAGCAAGACATTTTTAAAGGCCCGACAACAGTGAGAGCCAGAACAGCAGCAACTTTGATGCAAAACTTCATGACGTCAGCTTCCGAGGTACATACCATTCTCCATTCACTGGACCCATCGGAGTCCCCGGGATCAGACGGCCTTCATGTCACTCTGGCTTGCTCCTCGGCTGAGGTTTCGGCGCGCCCGTTACCCGAAATTTTCAGTTTGTCACTGAAGCAAGCAAGAGTTGTTAAAGACTGGAAAGTAGCTACAGCAGTCGCCATTCACGAAGAGGGCGCAAAAGAGAATACCACATACCACCGTCTCGTTGGCCTGACATGCGTCCTGTTGAAAGTATGCGAGAGAGTAATCATAGATCGCCTGACTTGCGCTCTGTCTAGTAATAACCTCCTAAATGCCAACCAGCATGGCTTTGTAAATAAAAGGTCGTGTCTGTCGAACCGTATCTGCTTAGACGAAATAACCAAGAGGTTAGACAAAGGGGAGCAGACGGAAGTGTGCTACCTCAACTTCTGCAAACCGTTTGACTCAGTCAGCCACCGAATACTCCTGGATAAGCTCAAATACTATGGCATAGCACCCGACGTCCCCGAATAGGTTAAACTTCCTGTCATACAGGACACTCACAGTGTCCGTTGAGGGAGGACTGTCGAACGTCCAGGAGGTTCTCAGTGGAGTACCACAAGGATGAGTGCTGGGGCCTATTCTACATTTGATGTATATTAATGACTTGGCTGAACAACTGAACGCGCCTTGCTAGATGTTAGCTGACGATGTAAAGATTGTCGGCAATCCAAATCAATGAAACCTTCAGGCGGATCTGAGTAAGTTGACCGCCCGGTCGGGGAACCGGTACCTTCCACCAAACTTCGGTAAATGCATTAATTTGATTAGCCCCAAAAGAACAGGGGCTTGTCGGTATCTTCCGGGGGCGAATAAGTCTGCCTGCATTACACAGGTAAATAAAGCTAGGGATCTGAAGATCCGTCTCTGTAATAACTTCAAACCGTCAGCCGAATGCGCGTTTGCTGTAAAGAAAGCTGGGGTGGCCCTGTGTCAAATCAAGAAAGCAATCCGTTCCAAGGTATCTGGTGTTTTTATACCACTGTGCAAGGCGTTCGTGAGACCGCATCTAGAATATTGCGTTCAGGCTTGGGTTCACACCCCCAAAAGGACGTGAATTGTCTGGAGAAGTTGCAAAGGTTGGCCACTAGGATGGTTGGTGGAATAAAAGACACAAACTATGCAACTAGACTGAAAAAAAATCTATTTTCTTGGGAACGCAGACGACTCCGTGGGGACCTAACCAAAACTTATAAAACGCTAAATGGATTCACCGATGTTGCACCAGGCGCTCTGTCCTCAGCCAGAGAAACGCCTCACCTAAGGAGTCACTCGTTGTCCCTGAGCAAGCTACGTGCCCATACCACTATCAGAGCCGAATTTTTTCACGAATGCGGTCATCAACCCATGAAACAAGCTGCCTGAGTCTGTGGTCCAGGCTACCTCGGTCGAATTGTTTATGAGCAAACTGGATCAGGAATTGGAACGCCTAGTCCCTGATATGACGTAAATTATGTATTATTGTTGCCTGTTTGCTTGAAGTATGAATGTAGTCTGCTATCTGTTTGCATGAATATCTGTAAGTCAGTGTACAATTAGTCATGCGTTCTCATAGGAGTGGATATACCCCCGCAAGCAAGCACTGGATAGGATGTGTGCATGCGTAGACGTGTGCGCAATCATATAATAAGTCATGCGGCACCGAGCTGCAGTGGGCAAAACCTGATAGTTCGCCTAACTGAAATTTTTAAGTGTGATCTAAGGCGACTTGGAATCAGGATTCACTCAGGTACCAGCATCATTCTCCTTTCCTCTCCAATCTTAGTTCACGTTTACCCTTGCTATACCCATCACTGCGAGCGATCTCATCAAACCCGCCCTCACTGTGTCTTAATGACCGATCCCCTGCATGGATACACGACACCTGCTCAGGGCTGTGACCCGATGCTGTTGACCTCTGCCAGAGTTCCAAATATGTCACCCCTAGAAAAAAGATGGTCAGGGTGTGGTAATGATGAAGCGATGGCTAAGATTTATCTGTAGTAACCACTACGCTTTTGTTCTTGTGATCCAGGTCAGCTGTTGTAACTGGTTAAATAGATAATCAAGTACCACTCCCACCCGACCCCTCCAGCTCAGAATATCCAGGGGGAGCCAAATAGGCTGACAAATGTACACACAGTCACACCTCTAAAAAACGCAAAAAATAGCTCATACAAACAGGATGCGTTGCAGAGCATGGTAAACTAGCTACCCGTTCCTTCCTTGAGACAGTATATATCGTGTGGAAGGTTGCTTATGATAGGCACAAGAGCTGTCGCATTTATACCTATATATATATATATGTATTTTCTCTCTCTCCTACCCTCT
Organism: Paragonimus skrjabini miyazakii; assembly: GCA_014338405.1. Lineage (NCBI taxonomy): Eukaryota > Metazoa > Platyhelminthes > Trematoda > Plagiorchiida > Troglotrematidae > Paragonimus > Paragonimus skrjabini miyazakii. The sequence continues at coordinate 5,201 of JTDE01021220.1, read as the reverse complement.
CTTATTTATGTAATAGGATGCATCCACCTCCTCCAAAGTTCTTGGGTTATTTCATTATAATCGGCTTCTAGTCTGTCAGCAACGGACTTAACTAGTGTTTGCTGATTTGCACGTAACACAAACATACTAGCAACCTCTGCATCACTGCCGCGAACTAGTTACGTTGAGCTGTTAGGGGCTAATCATAAACCTGGATCAGCTACTCCGTATGTGCAAGCCTATACCAATGTAGACGTACCTGACGTGTTGGCTTGCAGAGAATATGTTAGTAGTAGTGGATACATAATGTTAGATGTATGCCTCAGTTCGTACAGAAAGACATTGACGAGTATAAACGTTGAGACGCATGCGATAGCAAGTATGGCTGAACATTGATGGGTATGGATGCATATCTTCAGTTCGCAAGCTGAAGTGTTCTCATATGTGTGTGATCTCTCACGAGTGGAAGCGACAATTCTGTAAAAGCATACTTTAGCTGGTGCTCTTTTCTTCTGTCGGAGAGAGGTCGCGAGTGGATACCCCACGTTGATATTAGAAAACTTGAAGTCGAAGCGTTGAAGGCCTGTGGCTTATCGACGCATGAATCTGGACGATTTGGCTCCTGGCCGTCACCTGTCCTGTGAATTGAATTGAAATCAAAAACTGTACGGAGAGCAGAGTAGAATACTTGTCTGGTCTGCGAGTAAACAACTGATACAAAGGTTCGAGGCATTTGCCCAAGGTTTCCCGATCCAGTCAGTTTTTTTGCTCAGCGGCAAGCGGGCGTCTGTTGATTTGAAAGGTAGTCATTGAAAACATGGGGTAGCACCGCTTTTGGGGATTAAAGCAAAAATCGGATACTTTAGTGCGATCAACTTCGACGTCCTCAAAATCCTAAACTCCCTGCGACGTGGGCGTTGCCTTGCCAGTACCACCTCCTCGGTTCACATTGTCTTGAGCATGTAAATTTGCTACAAACCATTAGCATCAAAGCTAGTGTGTTAGCGTAGGTATCGCAGTTTTACTCTTAGTTGTATAATGAATCCGCGCCATCTTCACTACTATAGGCTACCTTCACTAGCATAACAATGTTCAAACTATTACCGTTGGGAATGCCGCACAACCAGTCTGACACTTGCTTGAATTCTGAAGGTCGACTGGAATTTCCGTTGACATTCGTCCTCTCAAGAGGCTGCCGTGCGGTTGTGCTCAAGGTTCTCTCACGTCCAGCTCCCTAGCGTTCTAAATCGTTGCGTTGAAGTCCACTTGTGAACGGTGAGTAAATAAATAAATAAAGTTTGTTTGCATATCCACCGTCTTCTCGTTGTGACTTCCGATCCGCGTTAATATAAGGCCGGGTAAACTTGGGCGTACGAACCACGAAACCAGCACCACGATAAAATAGTTGCATAATAAACATGTTTGAAAATGAGAGTCAAGTGATACTTGCATAACAAACATTTTTAAAAATGAGAGTCAAGTGATATTTTAAAACGATGGCTAGAAACGCTGTTAACGATCTCAGGGGGAAGACTGTTCCAAAGGGTTATAACCCTGTAAGAAATGAAGTGCTGCCTAAGGAAGGTCCTTGGACGAAGTTTGAAAAGCTTCTTCTTATGTAATCGCCGGCTATCATCATTCGCTGTGATGAGGAACTGTTCAACGAGATCCATTCTAAACAGAAAATGTGTAGGAATTAAGTCACCACGGAGTCGTCGAAACTCAAGTGCGTATAGATCAAGAATTTCAAGTCGGGACTCTTACGCGACATTTCCTAGGCCTGTGACTAGTTTGGTAGCCGCGCGCTGGACACGCTCAACAGCTAATATGTCTTCAGGCCGGTATACACGACCTGATTTGCATACTCGAGGAGTGGTCTTATATATACCCCGCAAAGCGTTTGAAACGCTCTCTTGTCTACGCGGGGAAAAGTGCGGAAATTGCGGAAAGAGCGGCAAATCCTTTTTGCGCCACCATCTCATGGTGATGCGCGAAAGATAAGTTAGACGACAACCAGATGCCTAGATTTTTCTTCATACCGATTTGCATGATATCTACTGTGCTGAGTCCACTATGAATCACAAAGGCATTGTCAGAGTCTCCACCGAGTGACATATGTGCACACTTACTTTCATTTAATGGGAGACACCAATCATTCGACCAACGCAACCAACTAACTAAATCTGCAGTGCACTGGGATCGGTGACGTTCTCGTTTGTTTCTTCACATATTTATCCCCGTCAAGGTTGCTTTATTGTGCAGTTGATACAGATCTGTCGGACCTTTTGCAAATAATTGAGAATAAGTTCTTCAATGTCTTACCAACCTGCTGACTTTTTCACGTGTGTAAAAACTTGTCAGTGCACACTGTCACGGTGGAGCTGGAAAGATGATAAACGATTGGGGTGTGCTATTTACATTTTCCGAGAGCTTTCGATTCTGTTATCCATAGGCTTTTCGGTTGGCAGCTAGGAGAAGCGGGAATGTCGCCTACAATCTGCATGTGAATCCATACGTTTCTAGCGGGAAGGTCATGTAGATTGCGAATGTGGTGAGTACTGTCTGATGAAGACTGTCCGTTGAGTATTGTTATACAAGGATCAACCATCGCTGCTCTGTTCTTCCTAGTGCACATAAATGGCTCGATAAACGGCCTGGTGAGTCCATGTTACTTTTATAGAGGTAACCTACAAATTTACGGGTGATATGAAACTGGTTAGGAATGCGTCAAACTCGTACTCCTCCCAAGAGGATATTAGAAAAATCTGGGGAGGAACTCCAAAATAAGACTTGCCACTATACCTCCTAGAAAGCCATATCTTGTTTAACGCTCTCTAGTCAAAACCCAGGTATCTAAGGGACACATAAACAGACATTCGAACTGGTAACGAAACGGAACACTTCTGACCAATGTGCCATGGCTGTGGCGAGAGCACGACGAGCGCTATGTTGACTGAAACTGGCGATCATTCCGCTATACTCGATTATAGTTCGCCCCTATTTGGAATACTACCCACGATTGGCCGCCATATCAGAAATGAAGTTGTCGTCCTCGGAAAGGTACAGAAACTCGCTGCACGCATAGTGTGAAGTATGAAGGCTCTAAACTATCAAGACCGATGGAGAAAGCTCAACTTATTCATGCTTAAACAATGGGTAAGAGGGGACCTTATTGAAATGTACGAAATTACTCACCACGCTAGTTCAACTTTAACCTGTTTGTTTGCGGCGCGATGCGACTGGGATTTAAAATCATAGATTCACAGGCAAAATTTGGTATCAAGATTAGCTGTTCGGTTTGATTTTTTCACCAGCCGAGTAGTCTGTTCGTAAAATAAATTGGCCGGGGTAGCGATGATTTGTGTCGCTTCTTTTTATATCCTCATCCCTAGATTGAATGCATTGCATCGACAGAAAAGACAATATAGTCAATTTCCGGATCAGATCAGCCAAGATTCAGGATATAGTCACATGGTCGGTGTTAATGTGTAATAATGTACACGGGGTGCATAAGACTAAATATACGACTACGGGCATACGATGTGTTTGAAGTGCAGTAATATGATAATTCGTCTCCATTGTTCGAATTAGGCACTGCATTTTAATATGTTTTGACATGGTTCAGTCTTGTGATGATGCATTTTACCATAAAATACTAAGTTCCTTTCTCAATGCTCTTGCTCACATCCCGCGTTATTTTAGAGTCTCTTGGGGGTCGTTGATAGGGGAGCAATGCGTAATGAAGTAATTTATTCATAAGCGTCTTGAGGAGTGCACATGGTCCCTGAGTAAACACGTTGAACGCCTAGTAAACCCCATTATAGCGCATGTGATTTAAGTCTGTGGTCTTTTTCTGATGTCTTACGGGCATCAACTTTTGTGAAATACAGTCATGAATAAACTGTCGTAGCACAGCTCTCTCTAACTTCACTGGCAGTGTATGACCAATAAGCTATGAAAAAACGTAAGATTCATTCACCTGCTACCGACATGTCCTTAAATTGTATCTTAGAAGAAACATTGACGACAATTGGCGAAAGTTTATTCTAGTGTGCGACCACCCTGTGGCAGAAGTTTTGTCTGACAGAAGTTTGAGGTCTCCTTTTGATCAACTTTTACTGTGATCCTGTAGACCATTTAGACCTGTGCGGATAATGATTTTCTGTATCGGTTCCTCAGAAAAAATTAAGAATGAGGGCTCCACGGAGTCTTCGATATTTCAAATGGCATAACTCAAGGATTTTGAGACCAGACTCGTACGTAACTTTCAGAATACCTATTACAATTTTTGTCGCAGCCCAGTGTACACGCTCAAACACATTTTTGGATTTTTCAAGGCCAGAAAGAACCGGGTTATCGTTTTCAAACAATAGTCTAACACAAACCTCATAAACAGTTTGGAAAACCATCCTGTCAATTCGACGAAACTTTCAGTACGGGGAATCCTTCTTTGCGTGCTTTTTTGTGATGAAGTGATAAAAACAAATTCAACGGTGGCCATATACCCAAGTCTTTTTTAAGACTCGCGTATCTGTATCCATACCATTTCTAGTTCTTCCGCTTAGTCTTCTATTGATTTACACCCTTCTTAGTAACGTTTTCTTCCAGGATATTCCACGTCACTGTTGAGGTGAGTGGCGGCCCGAGACATAGTACCTTTTGGTTAGGCTCATGGCTATTATGATGATGATGACCACCAGAATGGCCACCAAGAGACGCATGTGCGCACTTGTTGGCGTTGATGGATAGACACCACTCCTGTGACCCTTGCGTAACTGTATTAATGTCAGCTTGGAAGGTATGAGGGTCACGAGAGTTCCAGATTTTCAAGTGATCGTCATAGCGAACGGAGTGATTAGAAAACCTCTCCGGTAAATTATTGATGCAGCTTAAAAGTAGTAATGGACCAACGGACTTGTCCTTGTGATACACCGCTGGGATAGATACGCAGAAGCAAAAAGCAGAGCCAACTGTAACAAGGAATGTCCGACCACTAAGAAATGATGCGATTCAGCGGTGATTAAGGTTGAAATACATGACAGCATCTTTCACGCAAAATAATTAGTATATGGCATACAATGGTCGGTAGATTTGGAACCACCTACGGAGACTGAAGTATACAATTGTATTTCGGATCTCAAACGTAATAAGTTTGCTGGCTCAGATGACCTCTTGCCGACATTTTTCGAAAAGGATACGGAGGCGTTAGTAGAGGCTTTCAC
>JTDE01021219.1:0-11231 GCA_014338405.1 Paragonimus skrjabini miyazakii | reverse complement strand
TTTTTTCCGGAAAAAAATGCCCACCTCCCCCCAATCCCGAATCTGGAGGACCAGCAGACAGGTTTGTCAGACCTCGACCAATTGGCCCGCATGATATGAATGACTCTATCGACGTGGTGGCCACATTGCCCAGTTTAGCCCAACAGGTCATCGAGATGCTCAAGGTCCTGTCGCGTTGTGACGATTATATATATATATATAGCCGGGAACGTCCTACTGAGGTAGGTATCAGAGCCACAGCCTTCAGGTCCGAACTCAAGGCCATACGCTAACTACTCAGTCGTCGTTTCCGGCCCAGCAAGAAACGAGATACGTGGTGTCCGGGCCAGCGAACCCGGTAAGATTAGATGACGATGCCGAGTAATAGACAAACCCGGTTTTCGTGAATATACACTGGCGGAAATCAACCCTGCTGACGCGGCGTTCCTATTATGTGCGGCTAATACATCGAAAGCACCGGTGATGGTTAACAGTTACTCCGGAAACATCCTCCTCTCGGACAGATCCGGTTATGCAGAAAGATAGTTGAATTGCTCGTGCACCTGCTTAATACAATAGACCTTCTACAGAAAAAATGAGGCCATGCTGATACCACAGACTGAGCAAATTAGCAGTCGCTGTGTTTCTTGATCTTACCACAAGCGTTGATGCGGCTCCCAAGGTACGTAAACCACTCAGCTGCTTTCCACGACTCATAGTCAGCAGTGACAGAAACGGTAGGATCTTGTTAATTCTGAAACAACATCGTACAACTGAAACGTGCATGTGTCATACTAAACTGAGGGAGTGTAACCTCTGAAAATCCTAGCAAGTTCCGCATTCCTCGTGAATGACTACATACAGAAGTTAAGTTGTCTGCATACTCTAAGTCTAGAGCTTGACAGTGTTTTTATACCATCATGCTCAGTCAGAAGGCACCTCAATTAATTCAAAGATGAACAGAGGGGAGCTTAGTAATTCTCTGGCACCCTATTGCTGTAAACCCTAGCCCGGTCCAAAGCCTTAAGGCGAATTGCCGACAGGATGCCAACACACTTTTCAGACACACGACTCCCAAAAAGTCGGTTTACAGTAGTTAAAAGCAACACATTACCAATACCAAGAGTACCTACCGGATGCATTGGGAGTCGGTTTATCATGGATGACCTAAATATAACCGTCATCTGTGAGGGAAACAGGAATGTTGTTTCAGGATGTTCAGACTATACAAAGCCTTCCGCCCTCGGTGAGCGTTGTATAAATTCTAAATGAACACGACTATCTCACGCGTAGATGGTGGGACTGACTGGGAGCAGGATTTAATCGAGCTATCGCAACATGCTCACATGAGGCACGAAGACAGAACAGCAAACTTCACGTGGCACCGAATAAGTATTGACATTATGCGGAAGTATGCGCAAACCCGCAATACGCTTGAGCGTTCATAATGGGCCTGTATTGACCAATTTGCAGTGTAAGCTTTATACTTTCCGTGTATCATGAGAGAATACAAGAAATTCCGTTGAAAATTTTCAATAGACATTAAGTCGATCAGGCCTGTTATTGTCCGCACGTTCACAAAAGAATGCAAGGTGGACTGGATGCCTTATTATACCCGTACATGAGGATGACTTGTTGTTCGGATACAGATGTGCATCTCAGTCAGAGAAGCGGGTAAACAGTGAAAGGAAAATCGAAGGTTCGCAGCTCTAATATATGCATGCACTGGTGAAGATAGACTCCAGCAAAATTTTCAATAGGTGTAGGCTAGAATCCTACTGGATAATCAACGCGTTAGGTCAAGGACCATGTGAATCGCACGGATCAACCAAAAATGGGTCATTGCTTTACACGTTTCTCTCTTTACAGCAAACTTGATAACACGCAACGGACATAATGAAAGAGACAGTAGCCGGTGTTTTTCAGTGAGCTTCGGATACAAACACGAAGACTACCGGAGAAAATGTACTATGTAGCGTTTGCATAGTATTTTGTACCTCATAATTTTCATTGTTCTTCTCACTTTCTACCTTCCTCAAGTTCACATGTACACTTGAGGTTTAAACCAAAATGAATCGAATAAATCAATTAAATAAATTATATATATATATATATATATATATATATATATATATATATATATATATATATATATATACATATAACGATATATCGTGAGTCAGCTCCTTTTACTTTCATCCGTTTGGTTTCGCGTTCACACCTAAGCTTTATGTATTGTTAAGATATACTACAACCAAGTGGGTTGGGTAGCAGATATTCTGCCACAAGAATACGCACTTATTAAGTGCAAAATATTTTTCAAACCAAATACTCACAAAATTCGTTTTCGATTTCCATGACGATTTCGATGTGATCCAAGCTATCCAGTCCGAAATCAGCTAACTTTGAATCCAAGGTTAACTGGGAGAGAATAGGATTCCCAATCTCAACGTACTTTATCTGACGGGACCTTCTCAAAACCGGAGCAAATGGCCAATACTCTCTCTTCAATGGTTGCAGGGGTAAGGCCAGCTTTGATAGACCGTGTAAAGGGGCTAGTTAAAAGTATACGATTGGGGAAACTCCGGAGCGAGAAAGAGGAAATAAATGCCTTTGGAGAAGCGCCGCCAACCGACCGATGGAAGCGCGAGCAACTCGACACCAACACACGCGGCACCAGCTTGAACATTGCACGCAAACTCACCGCCATCAACAGAACTCCAGCTACTTACGCCCTACAGACGTATATATAACAATAAATATTGCTTCAATGATTAAAACAAACCTGAAATAAAAAATGTTTTATCACTGCAGTGGAACCATGCGCCAAAAACATCGGAAGAACAATAGTTTGTCTATGTTATGCGATGGAAAAAAAACTTAAATGACTATAGAAACGCGTATGTTTTGCGGTATTTTAAAATTTGTCAAGGTCGTATCGTTTTTTGCAAAAAGACATATGGTTGGAAATTCCACCAACTTCCAGTGATTTATTGGATTCTATTAGGTGTTGTACCACACATTAATGTCTGATGACAATGTAGGTTTGTACAACGTGGTACACAATCAGATTGATTTTGCGTCCTATACTTGGTAGGAGACCAGCCCTATAGAAAGGTGTAAACAGAAATAGTCAGTTCAAAATGCAGTCGCTGAATAGCTCACGATATAGACAATATTTTCCTCATATAGGCAATCCCAAAGTGGGCAGATTTCTAAAGATTTCAGCGATTTGTTCACAGGTTCGAAGTTGTGGGTGAACATGTCTATACAAAGGTATAAAGCCAATAGTCAATTCAAACTGCAGTCGGTGAATAGCTCACAATAGGCAATCACGGTCTGTGTGAAACGGAAGCGCCAAGAGAACGAGACGCGCGCACAAAAAGTCGAATCAATTCACACAAGGGGTGTTCATTTTGTACAAGTACAAGTGGTACAGATTGTATATAAATATGAAGCGAAATATGAAAGTATACACAATATCCTATAAAGTTAGAATCCAACGTCACTTAGATTCAGTCAATGCGTCCGTTTCGATGTCAGCGGTTTTTTGTTGACCTGAAAGGCAATAATTGAAAACGAGGTGTAACACCAATCTTGGGGTTTACGGCGACTACTCAGATCGGAGTAAAATATTAATCTAACAATTTCTTTAGTAAGTGAGAATCTAATGACACTTTGAAACGGCCCCTAGAAGAGCAGCTAACAACCTGTAACGAAAGGTCGTTCCAGTGGTTTATAACCCCGTAAGAGAAGAACTATTGCCTAATGTAGGTCCGGGGTCGAAACTTACAGAGCTTCTTGTCGTGACCCCTTCGACAATTATCAAATACTGGGGATAACTAATTGCTGCACGAGTCTTGTGAAGAGATGAAGTGCATAAGGATTAAGTCGCCGCGGAGTCTTCGAAATTCAAATGGATAAGCATCAAGAATGTCAAGATGAGACTCGTAAGAGAAATGCTGCAAGCCAGTGGCTATTTTGGTGGCTACTCGCTCGACACGCTCACCGTTGTATACGACTTGATTAGCATACTCAAGCTGCGTTCTTATGTAGACCCCGTAGAACGACTGAAAGGCTTGTCCGTCTATGCGGGGAAAGGCACGTTATATTATCCCAAGAGTCCCAAATCATTTTTTGGCGGTCATCTGGTGGTGATTAGAAAAGGAGTATTCGGTCTACAGCCAAATCCCTGAGTCCTTTTTAAGGTCGACTTTCACGATACGTATTACACTTTGTGCACCTGGAGTATCCTGCGAGTAATATATGTGAACACTCGCTGTCGTTTAGAGGGTGACTCCAGTCATCCGACCAGAACCTGATACGATCAGGGCCAATCTGCAAAGCACTAGGGTCGCAAGCATTCCAGATTTTACTCATCAGCATGAAGGAGGGCGTTGCTATAAATAAGGTTGGAAAGGTCATTGGTATATATTAGAAACAACAGCGGATCGAGTAGGGACCCTTGAGAAACTCCAGTGGAGATCGAAGAAGGAGAAGAAAAGTCCGAGCTGGTGTTTACTATGAATGTTCTGTTACCAAGATAGGAAGCAATCCAGCGGAGAACCTTTCTTTAGATGCCATAAGCCTCTAGTTTATGTACAAGAGGACCGCGTGGCACACGGTCAAAGGCTTTGTTAAAGTCGAAGAAGATAGCATCCGGGATGTGGCCATTGTCTTTGGCGTCTGTCAGGCTGTCTACGAAGATTAGCTTGTTGGTTACGCATGACCGTTCTGGAAGAAAACCATGCTGGGTACAGGGGGAGAGTTTATTTGAGAATAAATGCTTAAGGATGGCGCGTTGTAACAGGCGCTCTATTATCTTGCATAGAATGCTAGTGTGGCTGATCGGTTGATAACTACAGGGGAGTGACGATCGCCTATCGGAAATATAAGTGTGACGATGGCCTCTATCCATGCCTCCGGAGGAGTACCAGTCCGAAGTGTCTGTTTAAACAGACTATGCAGGGGCGCTGCCAAACTAAGACCTCTCATTTGAGGATCCGAGGATGGATCCCATCTGATCTGATTGCCCTATAAGGATTGATCTTAAATAAGGGATCCTGAACGTCGAACACAGAGAATTCAGCTGTTAGGAATGGGCATTGTAAATTTCTCCCTGAGAAGATCGGATGCCATGGTTGGCGGAACCACATTGTAAACTGCTGAATAGTATTCTCTGAACATCTCAGGGAGTTGGGTGGGAGTTGGACGAGGCTTTCTCGTAGGGGTTTGCTTTTTCTTCTTCGTGGTTGTATGGCAGTTAAGTATCAGTGTGAACCACTGATGTATTGCTGTCTATGATGATGATGATGATGATCCTTATTCTCGCGGACTCAAGTGCAGGAACACCGAAGAGACGGGACACGCGCACTAACACGTGTATTGTAAAGTCGAATCAGTTTACACAATTGATTTTTATTTGTATAAGGACAACTGATATAGACTGTACGTACATAGGCTGTAAATCAATAAAGTGAAGTGTGGAAACGTGTACAATACTCTGCAACGTTGCAGGGTACTTACAATGCAACCATGTGTATTTCTCATAGTTTGTCAAAGCAAGCTACCACCTTACACTTTGCAATCTTTACAGTAAACATTGAGAGGAGCCTGATTTACATGAAATTTTTGCATCTGATTACAAAGGTGAAAAAATATGCTATAATATTTGTCGTAAGTTCCGCTCTGCCCGTTCTCCTCTTCCCAGTAGTTGCCGATATATGACAGTTGCGTACAACTGTAATACCTAAAAATAGACAGCCCGATAAGCCCAAAGACGCTGAAGCGTTCCGCAAAATATGCATTCTGTGTAAGTCAGTCGTTCGTCGTAATTGTCATTAACGGCAACCACGCATGTTGGAGATGGCGCACTCAATTTTATCCCCCCAAACCAAGGTAAATGCATCACCGTCATATGAACCATTGGGTTGCTTAAGTTGCAACCTCAGCTCTGTACTTGCATCCATCAATTGGTAAAAGCACTTCAAAAACCACTCAAACTTTCCAGTGGATCAATGCCCAATCTGTTTCTTACTTTGGAAGATGCGTATTGGACAAGTGGGTATGCGTTAGACCCTCGTCCACTAAGAAGCTAATACGCCTTTCATGAAAAGCATTCGAAACATAATCCCAACAGGCATCGAACTCAAGAACGTAGCGGAGTTTGGAAACAAACCATACATTTCCAACAAGGTTTAAAAATACGATAAACAGTTAGCTTCAGTATAGTCTGGAACCAACGGCAGCAACCAAGAAAAGGAAGAAAAGAAGCGTGAGATAGGCGGCACTTAAAAGCGCGTCAAGCGAAAACTGCATGTGACCTTCGGGTGCATCACACAAGGCTCAAGAGTGTTGGGGTTAAATGAACTTGAAGGATGAAATAGTAAATTGGTCGTTAGGAATAGTTCAAGCATTTGCTGCGTGCAGTTAGTCGCACGAATGAATAAAGTGGTAGTGGGTTCATGTCAGGTCTCTTATGGCAGGCTTACGCAGAATCACGTGCACGGAACAAACAAGCGGGAAAACATGGTTGATGCCAGGATCCTTAGAAAAACTACACGCTCGCTATTCACTACAAATGTGCGGCAAAGATAATACATACCTGGGCGGGGCTCTCGTGACCTCTCAATTGTGTGGCTTGAAATACTAGCCGAATTGGTAATGTGTGGTGGTCATTGTCGTGCCTACATTCATATCATTTACAGTTTTTTTATCCGGCCTTATCTTACCAGTTTTTATTTTTTTGATAGTCTCCACCTTCTAGGTTATTCCGCGTCAGTGTTGTGGTGAAGGGCGATCTGAGCCACGGTACATCCTGCTGCACATATACACAATATATATATATATCATTTATGTATAGAATGAGTGTATATATATAATATAATGTATACATAATGTGCATGTATATGATGCATATGTAATTTAATAAATACCTATGTACCGCACACGCTGCATCTTAATGCCGTTGTGAGCTAAGAACACGGATGGCGCAAAGGTTATTTATTCAAGAGAGCAACACATGGGTTATACGTTTCAACAAGACAACAAACAAAAACACTCATCTGCGTACGGTACTGGACCCAGACCGTTAGGGTTGCCACAGACGCCAATGCTTAGTTCCTCTACGTTCCTTTACGTATCAAAGGCCACTTCATGCAATGCTGCATTCCGATGTTTCTTTTAATGTTTGTCCTGCGGATATATGAATGTCAAAATCTCTGCACTGGCTCCACTACTGAATAGCAGTGGTGTGAGTAGTGTAGTGTGATCGCTTCTCCTCACTATACTACTATATCAGAAGTTGATTAATAGTTTCGTAGCGTCTACCATTGTGCGCTCCACTTAAACGCGCTGAATGATGCCTGTTGCTGGACTTTAATAAAAAACTCACGTTTCTTTGCTGGTTCGAGACCTCTAGAGTCGTCTGAAACTGTCGCAAGCGTCGTTTGTTGTTTAGACATATGCCTTCATAGACTGTAGTCCAGAGGCAGTCAAAGGTTATTTTTATCGTAAACCCAATAACGTTCTACCCAATGCACTCCTTGCGGACGTTTTACTGCTGGCTGGAGATTTGAACGTTCAATTAGGCGAACTAAGCGTTCATGACCTTGTACTAGGTGGCCCACACTCTTACGGCATTCGTCGAACTAGCAGCATCGAACGTTCCTTACAACTGTGTGCGGATAACAATCCGTTCTTGGCAATTACCAATGTTTGACGATCCAGGAGTCAATGCGCTACCTTGCAACCTCCATCGCGGAGTCAGTCGCGGACACAGATTGACCACTACCGTCAGCTGTCTGTGGCGTGGCTGTTTCCACGATTGCAAGTCAATCTGGAGCGTCCGCGTGCAGTGGCATGTGTTAAGCTCGTTTCTCTGTCTTCATGAAAAGCCACTTTATCACAAAAAAGGACTTATCTAAACTAGAAGGATCAAAACACGCAGCACACCTACTGCAGGGGGCTTCCTTTTAATATAGGATCCTGCTTACTGGACGACTTTAAAACACGCTGGATGCATACGATCCGTGATGCATATACACATTACTATCGTTTTGTGTGTTACCACTGCTCATTCACCCGCCAACCGCTGGGTCATCATGCTACCTCCGGAAAGTCTTGACGCTCGCCGGAATATTCTATTCAGCACTGAGTACAGTTCGACCTACAAGGCTACTCGTTCGTAACTCCGGAAACAACTACGAAAGAATCCCCAATCGTAGTAGACACAAAGCACCGTTAAAATGGAACAAGCCGCTGTTACCGGGAAATCCTGAAAGCTTTTCCATCTCAACAAAACAAGTGGTACCAGGAAGCCAGGTTTGAGCGATGTAATCTGTGAACCCAGTGGTGAACTTACTTGCCACACTCAGTCATGCTGAGAACGCTCGGCTAAGCATTTCCTATGGCAATTCAACCGGCTACATGCGCTGTCGTCTATGCATTTGGGTGTTCTCAGAGTTCATGTTTCTGTTGATATCTCTCTGGCCTCAGAAACAGAAGCCTCGCTTGAGATCAGGTTACTGAAACGACACAAGGCACTAGGCCCAGATGAACTCACTTTCGTCCCTTTTGTTGACAGAGATCCAACCTTAATTGAAAAGCTGATGACTCTGCTCCAGATTATATGGATCACTGAGGTCGTTCCAAGTGATTGGGGTTCGGCTAACATCATCTCCACTTTCGAAAATGGCTATCAAACTTCGTGTGCAAATCAAAGAGAGACTAACCGGATTCTTATTGCTCCAAAATGCTCGTAGTCATCATAATTTATAGACTAGGCGAGAAGCTCAAAGAATATACTTCTTAGGAGTAAACTGGGTCTCGCTCCGGTCGTGTTTGCACAGGTCACGGCGCCACACTTCGTCAGACGCTCCAGCCCTGCCATTCACATTGAAGGTCAACAACTATTGTCACTGTGGACATCAGAGGGGTCTTTGATTCGGTTGAGAAAGTTGCACCCTGAAACTGTCTATCGAGGAAGGGTGTGCTCGGAAAGTACGTGAACATCCTGGAAACAATTTACCGTCCAACCACGAGAAGGGTTGATGTTTGCGGCAGCTTATCATCAACTTTTAGCATCTCAATTTAGGTGCGACCAAACTGTTTAGCCTCCCCTTTGCTGTGCAACATAGCAGTAAACGAGATCATAGGATATGCACTGACAGGCTGCGAATACGATGGTTTGGCACTGCTCTCAGGCGTTCGACTTCGATAAATGGAGTATGTAGACGACATCGCTATAATCTGGAGATTTACAAAACACCTTAGACATATCAAAGGCTTCAGTTCGTTAGCTTGGTATGGCCTTTGCACGTACTAAGTGCAAGATGTTGCTACAAGATCGGCAGGACTCCACGTCTGCTCTACCCATTGGTGGTGAGCCTTGGGAACTGTATCAGTGTTGGTGATGTCCCATGAGATCATTAATCGCATATCAAGAGCTCGGATGGCGTTCGCGAACTTACGTCATCCATGGAGCCAGCAGGATCTCAGTTTCTCTATGGGAGGTCGAGTGTGTAATGTTGTCGTAAGGGCAGTCCTGTTGTATGGTTGCGGAAACTGGTCCACTCGGGCGGATGATGCTCATAGAACATCTGTTCTCCGCTATCACTGTCTCCGAAGTATTAGCGGCGAGTGGTTAGAACACTGTATCACTGATTAAGAAGTCCGCTGAAGCGTTTCCGGAACGGATAAACTCAGTCAATTCTTGAGCATATTGACCTCGTCTCACAGACTTCGTTAGCTTGGCCATATTTTACGATTGTCAACTCACTACATGTTACATCGTGCCTTGTTTGTGGGTGGTGGGTTAGGTTGGAAGATACAGCCTGGTGACCAGCGTATTACCTGGTCTCATGATACAAGGGCACTCACACAGAAGCTTGCTGCAGTAGGGTGTTCCAGACTTTCTGGCTGGAATTCGGAAGAGGAGGAGTGGAGGACGTTTTCTGATATGAAGAATAGAAATCAGTAGAGCTCGTGTTGCGAATCTCTGTGTGCATCAGTGTCACGTTCCACTATTTCTCTCTTCATTTTTTCCTTTTCTTACCACACACAATACCCTTTTCTCTTCCCACTTTGTGTTATGTCCATGTAACCCTCACGTGTTACATACATTTAGACATACAAGGTAGATGATTACTAAACACAAACTGCAAGTTGACTCTAGCGGGGCGGCAATAAGTTCAAAATGGTCGCCGCCGGCAATTCGCGGGCAGCCTTTTGAGGGGTGGAAAATCCAAGGAAAACCTTAAAAAACCAAACCAGTTATTCTCGTTGCTAACAGCAGTCGACGGGCTTAAGCGTGACCACCGGTTCATTAGTTTCACACTAGAAAAAACGGTTGAAAACTAAATCTTTAGTCTAGATACCCATCTACACAGACGAACAAATGCAGCAAAGAAGTGCGGGACCATCAACACCGTCGGCTGGTAACGGTATCGGACATGATAATGTATTGCAGGCAATGAGTTTGTATCCATAAAATCGTTGAGTTGTTCTCACTAGTCACACGTTTGCTCACTTTTTCTCCTTCAGAAATATTTCCTAATTCATTAGCTTGCCATCTCGTGGATGACTGTCAGGATTACCGCCAGCCCGAATAATAACGGCTCAAAGCCGAAGATGTACGTACAGTATAGTGAATATAGAAAGGATGTTTGAACAGGTATGGTATACACGCCTTCATGGCTGGGCATTTTAGACAGAGAAAGAATCTCGTGTACCGGCTGGCTGGTAGAACGTTTAACATTAGTTCCAGTAATCCAACCAATGATGTCCGACATGTAAAGGATTGCAGTTTAGCGCTTCGCTAAAGCCGAGTTATCTCCACGTTTCGGGTTAATCAGACCGGGACTAAGTGGAGTGTACAACGTAGTGAACAAAGGATTGACATTCACAATATGGCCAGCCACATCAATCTAAAAGTTCAAGACTAAAATGAGTGATTTTGTCACATTGACACCATCAAGAATGCCATTTCCCAACATCATTGTTTTCTACAGACAGACATCATCGAACGTGTATGCAACAGTGTTAAAAAACTCTCTTCCTTCTCTACCCTACACATTGTGTTTTCTCTCACATTGTGGCACGTGTACCGTTTCTTGTGGACTTCTTACATGTTACATATATATACATTCCTTTGTTCAATAACGGTTCTTATTGTGGATTTGATACACCACAATAAACTGTTGAGTATTCAGTGTATGCCTCTTTTGAATATTTCAAACGTATATGTACATATA
>JTDE01021217.1:24467-47172 GCA_014338405.1 Paragonimus skrjabini miyazakii | reverse complement strand
GGTATTCATCAACGATCTCCCACTCTGATTCTCCTCTCCGTTACTATTATTTGCGGACGACGTCAAAATTTGGCGAGCCGTCACCTCAACCAAAGATTCTGTCATCCTACAGAAGGACTTTGACACTCTTCAATTGGTCTCGAATGAACCGACTCGAATTTAGTGCTAGTAAGTGCACATTCGCGGCTCTATGAAAACCACTTATTACCTCGACGTAAATCCGCTTCAGACGGTTATTATTAGGAAGGACCTAGGATGCACTGTTTGGCATACTCTCTAGAGCTCTGCGAACGCTGAAACAAAGGCAAAAAAGGCTAGCAACATCCTGGCGTTATTGAAACGCCTCTTCGGCCAGTTCAACCCTAGTTGCTTTCAGCTTCTTTATAACAGTTTCATTCGACCGCATCTGGGGAATGGAACTGTAATCTGGCCACCGCATCTCCAAAAGGAAAAGTTTCCCCTGGAGATGGTACAACGACGAGCCACTAAGGCAGTCCTGGGCTTGAAAACTAAACCATATATGAGGAAAGGTTGGAATCTTCGAACATGTACTCCTTAGAGTACCGACGGCTTCGAGGTGACTTGGTATTAACATTTTTGATAATGCGGTCCACGAAACACCCTTGCCGCCTGATGCTCAACAAGGGGAGTAGCGTGTCACTGAGGGGTCACCCCCTAAAACTAGAGATCCAACATAGCAGACTTGAATGCAGACATAGCTTTTTTCTCATTGCGCGTTTGCAAGGCTTGGAATGCTCTACCAGACCATGTTGTTTCTTCCAGCTCTGTAGCAATCTTCAAGGCTCGCCTTGACCAACATTTACTGCATTAGTTCAGATACTGCACCTCTTTTCCCCATTTCAGCCTGTTGCTGAGGCCCTCGAGATTCTACGCATCGAGATACGGAAACCTCAAAAGCTCCAGCTGCCTACTTCCGTTTACAACCCATTGAACCCATTGAAGACAGAGACGATGCGCGGTAACCCCCGTTTATTCGTGTTGACGATTTAATCCAAAAATGATGATGGTTTCAAACTAGTGTACAGATGAAGTAAACAAAACGGTGTATATAAAAATGTGCAAAAATGAATTATGAAAGATAACTATGAATTGTGGACACTACAGTCCCCTACACCTTTCACTACCTAAAGCAGCCTTATAAAACACCCTAAGATTTCTAAAGTACTTTCTTACCTTTTACCATATGTGCGCCCTAGGCCTGCATAAAGTATTCCAGATGTGGCCTCACACACGCTTTATGAGGCGGTAACTACATTTGCGGTCTTCTAGACACGAACGTCTTCGTCAACGTATACAGCACTGAACTGAACCAATAGAATACAACAAACCGGTTGCTCTCGCTATAATATTCCGATTATCATGAATATTAATCAAAAACGAATTCGGGTAATGACGCAATTTGATTATTCCAATAACATTTTTGTTATTATTTCTTTTAATCTGTGATTTTTAGTGACCCCTGTATTCTTGTTGCTAGGCGCTCGTTGTGAAATATTGTAAAAAGCTCATAAAGTTCCGATGCCGATTTTCCTAAGTAAAAAAATTAATAACATAGTCAATGAAGTCGCAATCATTGAATGGCACCCAAAAGATCCGTTGTTGGCGATTGCAACTCATAGTTCTAGTGATTCAGGCGATATTAATGTCTTAGAATATCAGGTAAGCTTCTATTGAAAATTTGGCGAAAATACAGTCGAACTTCATCAAATCTGTTGATGGACTGTTGGTTTCACGACCTAATATCGTCACCTCATTGTCCTGGCATCCAGTGACTGATATTTTGGCTGTTGGCTGGTCGTCCGGTTGCATTTCTGTTTTCTATGTTTCACACAGAAACGTTGTTGATTTAGCACACACAATGGAATCGAAGATTGCTTCAGTCACTTGGTCGAGTAAAGGCACTAAGCTTTTAACGACGGACACCCTCGGCACCATTTACATATGGAAACAAAACGCTGTGGGTGAAATTCAACAGAAACCTTATATAACACTTACGATTGATTCCACAATTACCTGTGCCATTTTAATACACATTGTGGTTAAAGATCAGCA
Source organism: Paragonimus skrjabini miyazakii (assembly GCA_014338405.1). NCBI lineage: Eukaryota > Metazoa > Platyhelminthes > Trematoda > Plagiorchiida > Troglotrematidae > Paragonimus > Paragonimus skrjabini miyazakii. Next base: position 45,099 of record JTDE01021217.1, on the reverse strand, counting down.
GCATATGTTAGTTGTGTCGCTTGATAAAGCAGGCCTATTCATATTACTTTTAGGGATATTTCATCGCTTGCAAAGGCCGCCGTAAAAGGAGACGAGAAAGCGTTGGAACTGCTTAGTTTCAAAAAGACATCGGATTTATGCCCAGCTTCTGCAAAATTATGCGAATCTTCAACGTTTTTGGTGGGACTGGATGATGGTATTTTGATTTTGGTACAAAACGGATAAATTACAGGGCGAATTTTGAGGGTATCCAGTGAAGCAACTTCCACCTCCAATATAGCTGAGACTGGATTAAATCGATTAACGACACTGGCGTCTTGTGAAGGTGGTATTTTGAGTTTACTTCGCCATTCGGACGCCGGATTCTTGATCGTAATTACGGACAAGGCGATGCTTTATCATTATCAACTAACCCCACCAAATGGAGCCACATTAAAAGAAATTACAAAAGTATATCATATTATCAATCGGTCATTTTATTATTGCTCACCTTTGTGAACTATGACAGTTTTTTCAGACGTTTTTTCAGTTTTTTCAGACATATGTTACATATGTAACGCTTGAATCCCCACGATGATTTGGATATCCAATTCATCGTAAGGATTCAAGCGTATTCTTTCAAATAATCAACTGACAACGAGCACAAATAATGCATAAACAATACGAGAGAGGTTCTATTTAATTTGGCTTTTTATTACGTCGTTAATACTACATCATAATGTTTTGTAGTGGTGCTTAAAATACTATATGCGTCATCCGTTAGCAGTTGACACTCTTTATTCGATGTTCTTGTTAGCTTTTGCACCGCAGTAAGTATACAACTTCCGTTTTTGAATATCCGAAACCTCTCGTAAATCTTGTGTGAGATTGTAGGGGATTTGACGTCAACGTTCTTACGACCCCATATCCTCAAAATATCTACATTTTTCTTTCCGAACGAGAGTTTATAATGACGTAAGTTTTGCAAATTTTCGTCGATTTCTTCCGCTGAAAAACAGTCGCTGATAGATAATTAAGCATGTACTATTTCTAAGTTTTTCTTGTTGTTGACGGTAAAACTCACTATTGTCATTTAGCTCCTTTTTGGGATCGCTATTCAAATCAACGGCATTTCCATCTTAAATTCTTCAATACACTTAGAAACGTATACTCTAAAATAGGTTTTGGTTTATTCCTTAGTTCCGATCTTCCATTACACCGTGACTGATCAGTCGAACCATTTCATTGGTCGCTTTAATGAGACGCTTTTGTACGTGCTGACCGATCGCCATCGTCTTATTTCAAAAGTCTATGAAACGAAAAAAGTCCTTATCAAGTAGAAAGCTATGAATTAGTGAAGTTACTTTCATTGGCAAGCGGTTGTGCTTTTTTCAGGCGTGACATGGTAACAAAAAAAACTTGAAACCTGAGTCGTAATGAGGCATCACTCTTCTATACGGAGACGTTTTAACGACGTTGAAAAGACGCGCCGTAATTTTTTCAGTTCATTGATCATCTGCTTACCTTCTGTGAGTAAGTTGTTCTGTTTCACTGCACAGATATGCACTGGAAAAGTATACATCTGAAAGCCGATGAAACAGTTATTTCCAGAGAATATACTGAAAGTTTATCTTGAACTCCCGCAGATACATTCGGGGATTTCAAAGTTAGTGACAAGTTGCTGACTTGGAGGACCGTTGGCACCGTACTGACACCCAAGAGAAGCACCTTTAAGTTTTGGCCTACTGTATGCACACCGGTATCCTAGAAAGTGTTGGGAAAGTTCGTTTTGACATCTAACGTCGCAAAACAACTACAAGAAGGTGCATCAGCCAAAATGCAACCAGTCTTGGTCCATTGTTGATGTAATTCTCTGTCGTGTACATTCAAGTTTGTCGCCCCTAAATAGCAACTTTAAGGTAATCAGTTGCTTTTACTTTGATTAGGGCACTATCTTCGATAGCACAAATAAGAAGAGACTATCTTTTCTTTCAAAGAAAATGCAGCGTTTAAACATCTCTCAGGATGCTGTTACGCGGTCATGCTTCTAAATTTTATTAATTTTCCACAATTAAAGGGTAAAACGTCTCCCATACTCATCATGAATTTAGATGACTTCTACGATTTAATTCTTTCCCATTTTTATTTTTTACTAATGTGAGCTTCGCGCTCATTTCCAAAGACTGGATTCCACTGAGATTTGCAAATGATGTCCATTCTGCTGTCTACTATTCATAAATACTTTCTCAAATATTTTTACCAAATTGGCCAGTCGGTCCAAAACACAACTTTAAACGCCAACTCTTTGAAGTAAATAAACAAGCCAACCGTATGTCATAAAGAACAATTCTTTCTCAGGCTTTGGCGGGCTGGCTCAAGGTGCAGGTTAAGTAGGTGTAGAACTGATGATAAGAAAGTGTATTTATTAACCGTAGGTTAGACAACATAGATTGGGTTCATTTCCTGACCTCATGACTTGTATAGTCGGTTGCCGGGGCGTTAGGTGTGGTGACAGGGAGTCAGGGAAGGTGAAGTGAATGTTCTCTTCATCTGATTGGGTTGTAAATTACGTAAGTGCGATAATTGACAAAAGGCAGTGACATCCGTGAGAAAGATGATAACGTCTTGCTTTTGCTTATCACTTGGTAGTTTGCTTGCAAGACGGGGGTACCTTGATGCTAAGCGTTTGAGTATAAATATAGTTGGTTTTAGCGGTTGGTTGCCCCACTTTTTCTTTTTTCTTTTTTGGTTAATATTTACTTTGTTCACGCTTGCATATCAATAAACTTCGGCGTGAACCAATAACATATTTCCTTCCCGGTGCCAATTGTGGTGCTAATTATCATTCAGTTCGTCCGGGGGCTATTAATACTTTATCTTTACTTCATCGTCGTCACAAATACAAGCGCTAAACATGGCACCGTCTGGACCTCAGTGTGTTACGTATATAATTGTTGCACTGAGTGGCAATTTGAAGTGTCTCTTCTTGTTAACAATCTTCTCACCGAAGCAAAAAGACAATTTTGTTTCATTTCCACGATAACTTTTATCCCCGTGCAATCTTATCCTTCATTTAGTTGAAACTTGCGTAGAACGGCTACCTTATTTTGTGCTAGTTTTTTCCGAAAGATCCGTTATGCACTTGTGTAATGGCAGCAGTGTCCTTTTTGCGGACCTCACTGACTTTATTCTGTTTCTTCATCTTAATATGTATGAATTGCTTGCCGTCAGTGCACTGCTTAATTGTGATCAACTTCTTCATTCTGATCTTTTTAAGTGTTTATTTACATCTTCGACCACATTCAGAAGCAGTCCAATTTCAACTTGTATCCCTGTATACGTCACCTTCGGTGTCATTTTCTTATTACCAGCACCTTTGGAAAAGCATTGACCGCGAAATTCAACTAATAACCTTTTTAACTTTTGCGCTTGTTGAGGAATTCGTCATAAAAATGTTGAAAAATTGTTTTCGATGTGTAAATACTAGTTATTTATTCAGACGTATATTAACTTCAGCAGGATGTGTGTGTAACGCAAACTTGTATTGCAGTTACCGTATAGCGGTCAAACTGTGACTGGATAAGAATTGAAAAATACACTGCGCCCTGTTAAAGGGCATGTTTCACTGAGTTTTCTGATATAGCTTGAACCACCTAACTATAGCTCACTCAAAAACAAGAGGCAGCAGCAAGTCAGGAACAGAAGCCGTACCCGTTAAATATATGTCAAACTTTCGCGCATTTAAGATACTGTAGGGTAAGAACAGAAATGGTTCAAATAAAGAGGCAGTGTGTGAAGTATACTCATCTACCGATTGGACCAAGTCAGTAGTTTGAATAATTTCGTTGGATGCTTGTATCGAACCCCCATATGGTATGCATACACAGAGATTTAAATGCCAAACAGATAACCAGTAGGGCATAGTATAAGTTGAAACTTTTAGATAAACCACATAAATGCTGGTCTCCGAGCAATTATTTACCTTCAAGCTAAGTAAAATGAGAATGACGAGCACCAAAACAAATCAGACCAAATGCATTATCTTCAGAAGTAAATTCACAGCAAGTTAAACACTAAATTGGGCTTCCCAATCTTGGTTATAAAGTTCATTCCCATAAGGCCAGGATATTGTAGTTGCACCGTTTTACAGACTTTCTTCTGTTTCGTGACGACTATAGGTTAACCGCTGAATTGCAACAGGATTGTATACAAACAATTCTGGAGGTGAACTACATCCATTCGTGGTACGATCGTAGTTAACAAAAAGATACATGAATTAATAAACGAAGCTTACGAAAATCACATATAACCAAACGAAACCACAAAATATCAAAAGGAGAGTCTGTACTCTTTTGATTAGTGACTAGCCGGCAGAATCAACGCACTTCTATGTTCCGAAGTTTTTCAAATGGACGACGGTTGTGTACATCTCAGCACAGTAAACCAAGCTTCCCTATCTGGTGGTTAAACCCTTCATAGTTTGCGACTACGTAGTCGTCTTGTGATTTTCTCAACCGTCAGTACCCGCATAAAAGATTGTTCGCCTAATTCTCTAAAATGCTTTCTCGAAGTTGATGGTAAGCGGAGAATCCTATGCCGGTCGTTATTTCATTTTCAATTCCTGGCATGCGTTTGGCTTGGAGAGAACAGTCATTTGGTCACTCATCAACAAAGCTAATAAGAAATACACCAGTGAACACTTTAAAATAATGGAAATTTCTCAGGTAAGAGAAATGTTAATGACTGCCACTTATCCAGATGATTTCAGTGAAAACAAAATGGAACGCACTTTAGTTAAGGGAGTTACCAGTGTGCGAATACCATATCTTGAATATACCTCTAAAACTTTGCTTTCTTCTGTGTGATTTCGCCATTCGGATCGGTTTTCGGTTGAAGACTGGTGGTGCACTCTAAGGATTCAGGTTCTATGACTGACCAGGCAAAATAAATTCACTAAATCAAATGCCCTAACTGCGCTGCCATTTTCATAGGAGAAAGAAGCAGTCATTTAGGAGTGATAGTACTGGACACAATAAGTAAACTTGGTTCCCCGCAAAAGGTGAATATCGACCTTACAAGCTAGAGGAATATTTTGTTATTGCGCTACATGCATTGTCAGAAACTCACAATGTAGGTCTTGCTGAGACTCGAGTGCTTTATAATGGTCTACTTTCCCATATAACGCTTTGCTGTGCTGGGGTTCTCGTCAATCACTTCAAACACTTACGTCGTTTGCAGTTGTAGCAGACTGTCATCTGTAGTGTAGTGTGGATTAGAAATTATACTAGACACAGCTGCTCCTTGTCTAAAACTGCATCATTCCTACTCAGCGGATAACGGACTCAGCCAATCGGTTTAGATGCAACACAAAACCTAACCACAACATACCCTAGACGACATCTGTTCGCTTGTTAATATGACTTCAGTTACAACACTCCTGAAGAAAACCGCCTGGGGTTAGTGAAACTTTAAGCATTACAATGTGCTGATGACGTTATGTTTCTAACAATCCATTTATGAATCCATTCATGTTAAACAAGACGCTCAAACTGGTCGACTTCATTTGTAATAAATATGGTACGCAGATTTCACTATATCTACGTTCCTCATAAGAAATACAGTATCATTTTAATGACTGTTGATGCGTCGTACTGACCCATTTAGTTATTCACTCATTCATGACGACCGTAAGCCTGACCAAGTTGTACTCTGGCTTGAGCCAACGTCTACCACAACAGTGAAGTGGAATAACCGAAAGTCATCAAAATGGATAAAACGAGCATAAGCGGACAAATCAGACTTATCATAACTGCAAACATATTAACGACTGCAGCATAGTGTAATTGCGGACAGATTTTCTAACTAGCGATTTGAATGACCCCGGGAACTACAGCCGGGCAGGCTAAACCTGTTCACCTTACACAAAGAAACCGTCAGTCTCCATGTGTCGTGAGTACATCATGAAATGCTAAACGCTACGATATCTCATCGACGGATCAGAACATTCCATCAGCAATGCCTAGCAGTTCTTTGGCAAACTGAAAAACATCAGGATAGAAGATCTCGTTTGATGTTACAGCACTCTTCACGTCCATTGACCTCACCCTAACCGAAGAAATACTACGAAAGTTACCAGAAGAGAATCCCCTCCAACCGAATAAATAACTGAAACCGGAAAGCATATGCAACCTCATGGAACTATGTTTGTCGACATACTCCAAACTCAACGGTCAAATATACGAACAACTTAAAGGAACCTCAATGATTTCACCCATATCCGGATTCATCGCAGAGGTTAGAGAATATCGCGCTACCGGTGATCAAACCAAAACTCTGGATACGATATGTTGACGATACATTCGTAATCCTCAAACGCTCAGTGATTGAAGACACACACAGAATGCTCAACAACATTTCCAACGATATTAAGTTTACGATGGAAATTGAAACCGACAACCAGCTACCGTTCTTGGATGTGCTAATCAGCCGCAGACCTGATGGGACACTGGAGATCTCAGTCTACCGTAAAGAAACACACGAACCAAATCCTTCGTTTTCAAAGCAACCACCCGGCCTGCCATAAAAAGAGCTGCATTCGAATCCTGTTCAAACGAACTGAAACACACTGCAGCACTGCAGAGCTTTGACGAAAGGAAGAAAACTACTTGTACCGAGTAGTTCTTCGCAAGGGATACTCACGAATTTTCAAAAGACGAAGTTTACTGCAGAAAGGAAGAAATTCGAACTCCGCCGAACCATCAACGAAACGAACTGTACTACCTTACATCAAAGTGGTATCAGAATGACCGCAAGACTCCTGAGACCACATGGTATTACGTTAGCACACAAACCAATGGCAACGTTACGAAGATTACTATCAAAACCAAAGGAACAGCTCAAACCCGCCGACGGAAGAAAAGTCATTTACAAAATCCAATGCAATGACTGTGGACAACACTATATCGGCCAAACCGGACGGAAATTATCAACAAGAATTAGCTATCGAAAGGCAAGATCAACTTTCTTTGATCTCCGTCTACGAGGATGAAACTGGACACATCTTCAACTTGAATACCGCAGAAATCCTTACTCAGACAAACATTAGACATGCAAAAGAGTTTCTCGAAGCTGGGATTCATTAGCCGGATCAATTAACAAACACATTGAGCCGGACAAAATCTATGAACCAATGCGAACCAAGGATTTGAAGAGATGCAGACACCTTCAAGTCCAAATGGCAGTAAACCCAAACGGAGCAACTTGAACAGCTCAGACCGAAGTCGAAACGAAATAATGAATAACCAATCGGATGAAATTTTAAAAAGAAGAATTGACTCACTCGATCAATTCAGAGGGACCAGCCAATCGGATTTGAGGTCAAAGTTCGACAGCAACAAGGAACACCCAGTCGGACTCAGGATCAAAGACTCAAGAACTGCAGGAAATAGACAACCAGACATCGGGTCAAAGTTCAAATTCAACAGGGATTAGCCAATGACAGATCAGGTCAAAGGTCAAAAACAACAGAAAGCGAACAACCAGAACTCAGGTCAGAGGGTCAACTCACTCTTCAATATCAGAGCATGCATCCATCGAACTTCACCAAACTCCACGCTCAAAACCTATAGGCTAAAACAATTACGCACTGATGATGTCACCTCACTTGGTGATGAAACGTTTGCGACCTAAATGACACGCTCGGCGAACATACCAACACCAAAAATCATTTAACGCTTCTCCCATCTGACAGAATAACTGCTTTAAAGTCTGATCGCACCTGATTAACACAAGGCAATGTTTGTTGTTGAACTACCGCAACAATTCTTATAACGACTGTGTACTTTCGTTTGGCTTGCAATGAAAACGATGCTACTACTGTGTTGAAAATCCATCTCCCGGCAGCCATAAGACACGTTTTGCGCATCCTAACTGGTCTCCTGTTCATCACCATTCGAAATATAATACTATCCCCAAAACACCGCTATCTCCTAATATCAGGCTTAAGACACTTACGCAATCGGTTCAACGGGATCATTCCGGTTTAAGTACACGTGATGCTCACAAATGCCGCAGTATGTTAGTCAGGTCAGAATGCGATGCTTCTTGAAGAAACTAGCATCACCGATCGCTTACCAGTTATTGACATGTCGGCCTCAGTTAACCCTGAAGATAACTTTTGAAATACCCTGCGCAATAAAATATCGAAGACTTTTCTGGTCCACGCACGCAATAGCAGTTAACAAGTGGAAATCACTCCTATGTGTACGGCAAGGCTTGCCATCAGTAACAAACTGTCCTGGTAACTGATATACATTGATGTGGGTATGTGGCTACTGATTGTATTGTGTTTGTATAAATGAAACATCCCCCGTCACATCCCCATAAGCAATTCAATCAGTGTCTTTCGAAAAGATCCACTATAATCAAATTTCGCTCTTGTTAGAACTCAAACTACGAAGTGAATTAAAATTCCGGCCACGATTTTATGAGGCAATTGTGTTGATCATTGCCCCATTAAATTCACCTTAGGTACGAGTGAATGGTTATGTGCAAATGCTCAGCCTCATTCCGTTGTGGGTAATGCATAAGTTATCAGGTCGCCTTGACAGGAGTCAGTAACTATCCCGTTAACCCCGATCGTTGATCCCACTATTATGATTTTTCTCCAGGCTGTCGTATTGCTTCACAATTCCTGTTGAACTTTGCTGTATAAGCACGCAGACTACAGTGTGTACCTGGTGAAATACGGTGAAATGTGTTCGAAAGATGGGCTATGCAAAGAATGTTACTGACTCCTCTATTCTAAGCAGATTGTGCTGAAACGAAATACTGTAGACAAAGACAACGTTAACACCTCGGTGGATGTATTTTAATATAGTGATTTTTTCCAGCGCAAGATCAAAATAAGACTTGAAAGCGTGTTGAGAACATAATAGCTTCTTTCGTTTGCATAATTTACCCACAGATGAAGCTGGCTGTGGGACTCACTGGTCCACCCTCGTTGACTTGGGCCGGCGATTGTGTGTTGGCAATGGCCACTGGTGAACCTGTGGTACGACTATGGGATGTGGAACATGCGGACAATTACACCCTTGTGCCTAATCTATCCGACTGTGATGGACATAATAGGACAATAAAGGTGTTACAAGTTGCCTATTCATCAAAACACCGTGAGTTATTTTCTAATTATATATATAAATAAATTTGTCTATCTTCCATGCAATGTATGAATTGCGCAGCGATAGTTTGTTCAGTCTAAATGGATTCTTGTCAGTTCTGACGATCCACTTACCAGTGGACATATTTGTAAATTTTGGTGAGTGTTGAGCCCAAAGTGAAACGTAATCGAATTATAGTTGTCTACTGTGAATCAACTAAACGCATCATTATTTTATTAAATGAAAGTATGGAAATTCGGTGTTATATTTGCACAACTTAAGAAAACTGCTTGCTTGGATCGTTTGATGAATTCCATGAAAGGGTGAATCCAGTGAATAATTAAGTCCAAATCTGACGTTTCTGAGCTCTCGGTATGACATCGTAGCTCGGCTCGTGTAGCGCCTGTTGCGTTTAGCAGGCTTTTTTGCCGCTGGTTCGAATCTAATCGAACCCCAAATTTTTCAAAATCGCGTCTCGCTTAAACTAAATACCAGATTAAAACGCTTTCGTCCAGTCTGTGGCCTGAACAATGGTTAATTAACATGAACAGTGACTACTTCGGTTTTGTCATGTAAACACTGTACAGTGTGTAGAATAATTAACGTCACTTATTTTGACGTATGGGACCAAGCTGAAGTATTGAAACACCTAGTACATAAATCCTATGTGAAACGAAATAATTCGAACTGCAAGGGGTATGACGTTTCAGAAAAAACTCTGTTGGTAAATATCTCGCAAGAACCCAGATATACTGCTTAACGTGGTTGCATAAAAACATGGGTTTATATCCTAAGGTAGAGCGCGTGAACCAACATGAATAACCTCCTTTAAAAGCCTCATTGGTTGCACTAACGCAGTATGCTTTTGAGAAAGACCTTTATCTAAAGCTATATATACACTGACCTTAAATTGACTTGTGACCGACAAAACATCATAGTCATCATCATTTTCAACTACAAGCCGCACTGGTGCGTACTGTGGCTCCGGTTGCCGCAGGTGTCGGTCAAAGGCCATAGTGATCTACTCTACCAAATGACAAACAGTCATCGGCGGGATAATACTAGAAACCTCTACTGATAACAAACAGACTAAAACATGTGTGAAATGAAATGCGTAATTATCAATCGGAACGACTAACGAAGAAGGACAAATCCGTCTGGTCGGAAAGATTATCACGTACAAAAATAAGACAGCGTCTAAAGGTAGATTTGGGTGACGTAAAAGAAACAGAGCTCCTTACGTCACAACGCGGATAGCGTTGAACGTTGGAAGATCGGTAGAAAACGTGGAGTCTAAATATTTCACTCAATTCATAGAAAAATTAAGAAGTCAGAAGCGGTGCGTGCAGACTCCCGTTTAGAGTCGCGGTAATCAGTAAAATTAATGTGTATGATTTCAAACAAGAATGCAGGCGTTGTTAATAGAAGAGTACAAGAATAAATTTTACAAGATAACGACTAATTGTAGAACGTTACACACCTGTTGTTCAAAATACTCTGAGCAAGCTGGAATTGCAGCCGTCGTTGATTTCGGATACCTTTTGGCTTAAACTACTCGGTGGCTTTTACGGTATTTACAAGTTTTAAACGTGTATGTTAATAGCTGACTACAAGGGATTCTCTTCAGTTATCCAAAATATGACAAATAAGTAGAGTGAAACTAAGAAAGGAACACTAACAATTTTTGCTTAACCGAATTCGCTGTATCTTCCCAATTGACTGTAGCGTTTTTATAATCAAATCAGTACAATGATATAGAATTTAGAAGAGATCCATTTGCGGAAAATCTGGACTTCGACTGGATTCGAACCAACGACAGAAACACCATGCCCAAACGCGATAAATGCTTTACCAGCTGAGCTACGAAGCCACACTAGAAGCTCAGAAATTTCACATTTAAACCTAGTTACCCACTTAACCAACTGTGTCATATGGAATCCACCAAATGATCCAGCCGATTGACTGCCCAAGCAGGATTTCTCAATCAGTTCACGCTGGAATCCACCAACGCCACCGATGAGCATTGACAATGAATTACTGATAAGTAGTTTGGCAGATTTGATCATTTAGAAAAGATCCATTTGCGAAAAATCTGGACTTCGACTGGATTCGAAATTTATGAGCTTCCGGCACTTAAAAAACAATGCGGGACTGAGAACCGGCATGCGCCGGTGGGTAGTGCACATGGGCAAAGTGAAAACACATTCCCCCAACGGCTCATGCAATCACAATAGTTTTTCACCAAACGACAGTTAGTAAAATGTCACATTCACGAACGAAATAGATTTGCAAATTTAAAAAAGATCCATTTGCGAAAAGTCTGGACTTCGGCTGGATTCGAACCAGTGACAGAAACACCATGCGCAAACGCGATAAATGCTCTACTAGCTGAGTTACGATGCCACTCCAGAAGCTCAGAAATCGTACATTTGGACCGAAGTCGAAATCGAAGTCCAGATTTTTCGCAAATGGATCTCTTCTAAATTATCAAATCTGTCAAACTACTTACATATAGAATTTTGACAAAATAGTTAACGCCGATAGACAAAATCAGACTGCTTACCATGCGGGAATTATTTAGGTATATCGTGGACAACACAAATTTGCTGTCACTTAGATGTTCTTGAACACAACTTCCATGATGAGTTGGGATTTTTAGCTGTGAGTGCCATGCGACCAACAGAACAGGCTGCTCTGAAACGCGCTAACGTCACTACTCCCCAAACCCTATTCAGTGAAAACTATAATACAACAATCTTGTGAAAGACGGCGTATTCAAAATGCACTGTGTACAAAATTGGTGCTTATTCACAAAATAAATATGATTTTGTGTAGCCAATGTAAGAAAAGTCAGACCTTTCATATAGTATCTTTACATCCCTACTTGTCAATTGTCGATCATCCATTATAATCGATTGCTTCTCCACAGTCTCCCACGCTATCTCACTCATATTGCTTTAGAGTTTCGCTCTCCTAATGCAATTCCAATAGAAGGTACATCAGGTGGGAGTGCAGCGCGGTAACTGATTCGGATTGTTTGGGGACCGAAGTAGTGGTAATGCCTCGTTAGGTGTTATATAGTTAAATTTTACTATATATTGCATCACTCAGACTAGTGTGCATTTACCAACCGTAGACTGCAGACATCACTTCGGTTTGTAAGATTACAACCTATGAGGTATCTGCTAGATTACACAGATGACAATCTTTACGTAGTCTTTACCACACCAAACTCTGTTTACCCAGCCTACCAACTTTTCAATAAAATCACGAGATGATTTGACATGGACGCAAGTTATGAAGACTCCGATAATTTCGTTCATTAAGTTTATTAGGCGTTGCCGACTAAATTAGAGTGTTTGTGTTCGTTTAAATTACTTCTTAGAGAAGCTGCCGTAGCTAACGGTCTATTTGCATCCGAAACATTGTTGGCTTTGAAACTAACTTCGTTTTACATAGTATTTTTATTTCAGCTTACTACTGACAATTTTTTTCCTCCATAGACTATTGCGCATCATTATTGTGACGGACGGCCGCTGAGGCTACAGTGCCAGCTATTCAAGCTACTGAGGGTTTACACACGAATAAATGGTTGTACCTAAAAGCTTGCTGACACCACGGCTACTGTATAACGAGAACTGATACAACAACTTCATCACTCTTAATCAAAACACTGAATTGTATGTAGTGGTTGTCTTCGTATTTATCCAAATAAATGATCATCTATTCTGGTTCCACCTATACGTCTATGATTTTCTATGCACATGTACGAATCTCGTGTGAACTAGGGGACTGTCATCATGTGTGTTCAGACAACCTGCTGTCCGCAAATTTATCGACCAGTTCATTAAGAATGATTGGATGAATAAATGAAGTTCTTACATATTCATCCTGATCTTTCTTTCCGTATTCACAAATTTTTCCATTGCAGATAAACCAATAGCCATAAATTAATTGACGTGGCATTAAACATACTCAAACTTCTCATACATAGCCACCACTAGTTCTTCGGGAAAACAGTTGCTTAACTTTAGACGCACTGAGAAAGATTTACCTGGCTGGATTATGTGCGTTTTTTTAATCAGCTCTTAACCGAATGCCATCTTCAGTTGCATATTCGAAATAACTTGTTTCTTTTTCGTGTTTATGACAGAATCGGGAATAGTTACTGCATCCAGTAACTCGTTTATTATCACCATAACTTTCCGTTATTCACTTTATGTTTCATATAATATTAACGCAAAACGTTGACCTAAAGATAATTGCAAGGCTAATCAAATTGAGGAAATTCGAATATTCACAAGGTTTTTTTCACTGCCGCTATGCATCAGTCCTCTCCAAGCTCATACGTATGAATGATACCATTACGCGTTTCGTTATAGATGCGATTGTTCTTTTGTTTTGTATATGTGTCATCCTAGTAGGATTAAAATAAAACTAAGGAACGGCTGAGCTGATCTGTTCGGCATTAATCTTCCAAATTCAGTCAATCGTGGATTAACATTCTGGTTGTTTCAATCAATCCGTCCCTATTCCTTTTTTTCTAACATTGCCCGACTAAACTTCAAGTGACTCGTTCGCCAGAACTTATCACGTCAGCTGCACACCACCATGTTTACAGTCGCATGGAATGTCGCACAATTAAACAGTCGGTGCTTTATGAGTAAACTGATTGCCATAGTGATAGACATGACGAATACTTGTCCAATGAATAGCCTCACCAAGGGAGGAAGTGGAGGTGACAAAGTCCTGTGTTGTACGATGGTCCAATCATTTTCCCCTGATATATATGTATTATAATTTCGCATTTCTGTCACTTCCACATTTGAAGAAAGTCTCACAAGATTGTGGGAACTCAGCGTAAAATTCATATTGAAGTTGGTTGTCCAACGACGGTCAGCATAAATGGATACACTTGTTTTCCACCCTAACACTTCTGCAAAAACTGTGGTACATCTGTAAAGAAACTCGAAATTTCTTCCGTATTGGTTGCACTGGAAACGTCTATTTACGTGACATTTCAACTCATCAGTGTCACAGGTTGAACATTTTGTTTGAACATGATTATCTTTCATAATTTGCCACTGTCCAACTGTTACTGTCCCGTCCCCATGGTAACCGTATCGTGGCAGGCGCTCAGAATGTGATCAAGAAAATTACCTCTTCATCCGAAAAAACGTAAGACTGAAAGAAAGATCCGAACATTGTGCATATGCAGAAGGGAGTGACATTGAACAGTATGGTGCAGATACGTCAAATGGAACGCACTTTGGTGACATGTTCACACATCTATATTGAACGGAGCAATTTGTTGTTAATTATCACAGTGCCGTTTTCTACACGGTATCGATCGAATCAATTATGCTTGCTAAATACATCTCGTCACTCTAGTTGCCGATTCACCACTCAACAAACACTCACACCGGGCTCAGTAAGCGGATCATGAAAAAATATAAAATTGCACTACTAACTGATGTATACAGTACAAGCAAATCCACGGTTTACACATCGTGTCCTGAATACCTGCAGGTACTTAATGTGGTATAGACTCACGGGGTTTCACAAACAAAAAGCTGGTGGCGGGCTGTCATTGAAAATCACATTACTCGATCAAAATGAGAGTGACTATTCCGGCAATACAAAGTTACTCTGGTTTAGGATGTCAGTCAGCCAACTGGAAAAAGTAGACTGATCTTTGTTGATCACATCATTAACGATTGAATTCATAAGGACTTATTACAGGTGCATTTGATCGCAATATTGTCCGACCGGGTGGTTCGAAATAATGGTCATACGGTTCATCTTCTACGTTTTCAAATCGCCTCACAATATCAGTTACTCATCTTGGTCGCCTCTGTAACTTGTTACCAGTCCTGAAGATCATATTTGGGAGCACAATGCCTTTATTGTTCCCAGAAGTATAAAACCGCAGACGCTTTCAAATCTCCTGTTGATTATTTGTGATCCAGCAACAAATACAGCAAGAACATGCCGCAAAGCTTATCAATATGGTACAAAATAGGGTCCGGGTAGCAGTATTTGGTCAACTCAAGAGAATGAAACCACTGCACTTTTCTGGTCCAATTAATATTGCCTTCATTGTTTGCCTTCTGTCCAACGGTGTACGGCCTTTGGGATGTAGCGTCCAGCTAGGTGACAAAGGGGCTGGTGTGCAAACTGGTAATCAGAAGAAACACAAGTATTTCGCACGGACTGCCTAGATGATCAGTGGAGTCGCACGAGTGTCCGTGCACAAAACATGCAGTGGGTCGAAAGCAAGAGCCAACCCCTTTCCGTATCATGTTCCAGCAGGCTGACATATATCGACTGGCATGTTTTGTCCAGAAGCGGGGGACACACAACAGTGTACACCTTGTTGCCTCCAGAAGATGAGTCGTTTGCCGAAACGGTCTCTAAAGCACTCGCAGTTGTTTTCAACGCACCTTCTATGCTATCAAATTATTTGTCTGTTTTGCCTCGGTTGTAGTAACTTACTATTAGACGACAATACACGTGTTTCTGCAGTTTCTTCGTTTGCACTACAGACCTAGGTGACTGAGCCGCACGTACGTAACCATATCCACTACCTGGCCTGAATTAACAACAAAGTTACCCAAACAATCACCGAAGCGACTGTAACACTTGTTGGTTGGTTGAATTATGTTGTTTGGCTAGCCACATTAGTTTGTCAGCAATTCAGTCGAAAACCATGACTGGACAATGCTGGGGCGATGAGAATTTGATTAAATGGTCTGCTCTTGTACGTTCGGCCGCTGTTTGCTTAGACTGAGTTACGTCATGACGGTTACGTAATTAAGTCAGAATATTGATCTCACTTGTACCTATGACATATGTTGCCTCATCTGCTAACTCTATACTTGAGTTCACTTGTGTAGCCCAGACAACAACGTTTTACATAGGCAATATTGAACAGTTGCGAATAAGCCAGTTTGTTATAGTGTGTTTATGCTGGTTATTCGCAAACTTTTTAATCATATATGATATCTCTTCAAATTCTACTCAAGCTGCCCCAAAGTTTTTATGTTTGCTATAATGTGTTGTAATTTTTCAAATTGTGATTAAATTTAAACGGTGAAGATACAGTTCCGAAGCTTTTTGATTTTGGCTTTTTTATGTAAACCTGAATGGGATACCACCTTAGCAGATCATCATCGTTAAAGACTCTATAGGAAGTGGAATCTTAAGAAGTGCCAACTTTTAAGGGTGGCCACTTTAAAATGCTCAGTATTGACTATGACCGATAAGAATGGGTAGAAAAAATTAAACTGTAGTACTTTCCGAAACTTGGTAAGTTATCATGGAGGCTACGTTACAGTATCATAAGCGTATCTCATTAGTGAATACATCCACCATTTCAATCCATGTGCCTATTTGTCTGTCTATCTGTATGTATGTATGTTTATCTATCCGCCTGCCTGTCTGCATGCGTGCATTTACGAATTCCGCTACTGAACTTTATGAACATGTATTCGAATGTTATTGAACGCGTTGAGATATGAAACCACAGCCTTAGAACAACGTCCTCCTTCGAATGTAGCATATTTCACTATCTTTCTCCAAATTGGCATTGCCCAATTCATAAAGTATCTCATATCTGACTTAATATATTGTTTTAGAAATATTGGCTGCTGGATTGAACAACGGTATGGTCGCATTCTGGCAACATGGAGAAGAACTACGCACACACTGTGACCTTGCTAAAATGCTCCAATCTGATCCCACTTGGGGAGGTTATCAGTCGCATGTCGACGAATTCGGATCATTTGAAGGCGAAGACGGATTGGCCAGTTCTCGGCCAATCAACCTTGAGTACACTTCCCACAGGACACATCGTTCGCACGGTCAAGATAAGGGACCTGAGGCCAACTGGCACCCTCAACCAACCGCAATTTTGTGTAGCAAGCCGGAAGAAGAATTTACCACTGGTTTATCGGGGCTAAGTCGCCAGGTTCAACTGCTTGCTTGGGATGGATCCGAAGATAGGTTGGCTATTGCTGTTTCTGCCCGACAGCTACATAACCAAACAAATTTCAACCACGGTATGCTCCCTTGGAAATATTGATGACTCCGCAGAATACTTATGTTGATAAGTGTGTGCATTTGCTGTAAGCAAACACCTAGTTTCATGATCGTTGTCACTCATCAGGCATGCATATTCGGTACACTTCGACCATACACCATACTGTAGGAACGGACTCCATTGAGTCTGAGATAATCAGTACAAGTAACTCGTAAACACGTTAGTTTCAATTTTTATTTTAATATTTCCCGCTTAATCTTTAATCTTGCGCAGATTTAGATGGCTAGATCATGTACTAAAGATGCCAGTTAAGCATCTGCCACACCGAGCACTGTTTGTGGACAGATGATGATCTTGTGTAAACAAATGAAATCGTCCACGAAGGGGTTGGTCACTGCAGGTCGGGTTCTTCTCTCGGGCTGAGAACCTCGCGGCTCACAGTGTTGGTAGATGAAGATTTTGGGTGAGATAACGGTTAACCGAACTAAATGATGTGAATATTGCCGTTGTTTGACTGAGTTGTCTGTGAAGTAAGTGCACGCAATGATGCGGGTTAGTGAAAGCTGTAAGGAAGCTGTCTAGCTGACGACGCCTTATTTCCACTAAGAGCTCTGTTGTTTGTTTGCAAGGTGTAAGCACCTTCACGTTGAATGTTTTGAGTATAGACCTAGTTGTTTTTTGGGATCTAGTCCTCTCCTTGCGTATCTTTTTTATGTATTGTTTAAGTCATTTTTTATTCTTCATGTTTGTATGATAGTTGAGCATCAGCACGTATCACCAATGTATTTTTGACTTTTATGGTACTGATAAAACCGAAATAATTTAACTCTACTACTGTACAGAAACGCTTCTATGAGTTGCAAATAACTACCATGGTCGCAAATTAGAGTAAAACACTCGCAGCAAGGTAATTTCCTTACAGCCATAATCCTCGGTTTCATATGTTGTTCAAATTCTCCGACAACTCAACTAGACAATAGCGTTTGTGTTGCTAAACCGACTTAACTACTATCATTCCCAGTGTCTTCAGCCAGGAGCACGCTGAGTCACGACGTATCCAGCAAATGGTATGAATACGAGCATTGAGTTCTATAAATGTCAGTAGGCTGGGTGCTGGAACTTCATTTCGGTATCGGTCTCGTTGAGCTGCAGAGCCACCATCGTTAAACACAGGTGTTGCCTTATATTTCGACATTCAAAGGTGCGGCAGCTGTAAACTGATGGGTTGATTCTGTATGTTTGACTTACTTCGTTCAGTCAAGCAACAACAATCGTTTTGATCATTCTATCTAAAGAAATGTTCACAGGACTGGTAACCTATTAATAAAAAAATTAGGGCTGATATAACACAGTGCCTGCCTACTCGTAGCACAATCCAGCTATATCCACGCGGTGTATTTGCAAGGAAGTTGTGAAGTGTTGGCTTGTAAACGGTGTCTTAACTTTCAGCTCTAGTCACCTAAGCCTAAGTAAAGTTTATAGGGTAGGCTGAGTCTATTAAGCCAGTAGAAAGCAACCAAACAGAATCAATTTTATTTAGAGGACGATAATGAATATATTCCAAATAAGCGGTCGGGCCATTTTCTACCTGAAACACTGGAATTATACCTGTTATGGCAGGTACTCTTTGACATTTTGGTTGTTGGGTAAAATCGCCCATCACTGGCCGGTCAATTTTACTTATGCATCATGAACACATTCAGCTTTTTATAAAGAAACCTCACTTCCAAGTAGTTTCTGACGAGGACTAATAAGGTTAATAATTAATAAGACTGGATTGTGACGAAAAGGTGGTTGATAACAAGTTGAAAATGAAATGAAAGATTACAAATAAATCTAATTTTCCATGCACTGAAATCTAGAACCTAGCCACAAAATCATAAAACCAAACCTCTAAAACTAACATACGATGACCACTGAAGGTACTTTTCGCCTGCGATTATTTTCATTTCTCGTCCACGCAAAATGACTAGATGGGCTATTATTATTTGGCTACTAGCTAATTTAAAAGTAGTTCAAAGTAACATAATTTGTGCATTAGTGCATGAAGCTTCCGTCACGGTGATCATTTCAAGTGATTGAATCCCAGCAACGACGCCTACGTCTTGCAAAATGTTCAGTGTATCGGGCAACCAGTCGATTGGCATCCACATGTTTTTCATAGCCACCACCGGTCATTTCTATTGACCGTGAAAATAGTGGCTGCTAAGCCAACCCAAAATTAGTTCTTACTTCACAACTGAGTTTAACTGTACCATTGATATTCATAGAGCGTTGAAACGATTGGGAACAAAAAATGCCGCTGTGAAGCCGAAAATCGAAGGTTTTCACGATTCCATTAGTCTTCAATAAACCAATCGTGGTAAATTGACTGTATCGTGAATCCATAACACATTACACCGCAGAACCATACGTAATGGTTGAACGCACAAGGCTGTCCTCCACGCTCAAGTGGAACGTTAGCGTGGTTCACTCTTGTGCACACTCAGCGCCGTCAAACATGACGGACGACTGTTTAAGAATAATCGGCACTCAATGCTAGAACATAATTGGTCGTGAACAGGAAACTAACAACCAAATGTGAAAACGTCTGAGCTCCTAGCGTGATTTCATAGCACAGCTGGAAGAGCGCTTGCCGCGTGTGGGCATGTTGTTTCTGTCGCCGCTTCAAAGCCAGTCGAAGCCAAGATTTTTTGCATTTCGGTGTCATTTAAATCAACAACCAATGGAATCCAAGTGTCCATGGCGCTAAACATTTTCAATTTGGGGAGATAAGGCTACTAGAACCTGTGAATGTAATGATAAAAGTTGCGTTGAGATTGGACCACTAAAATATTCTCTACATTGGGATACACTAAGTTTGCTTAGATCAGTGGTTGGTTCTCAATTATTATTGAGTGAAACATTGTCAACTCATATGCTGACTGTGTGGATGGTACAGCTTCTTCCGCAACCTCAACGACCAAGTAGGTCACGTACTCCGTATGTCATCTGATCGTTTACCTTACCGGGCATTATATGCTGAGGCCACTAACAGTTGGGTAAAACCACGTGGTGGTCAAGCAACAACGTGGTCACAAAATGTGAAGACCGTGACTGCTCCATTGAGTAAAGTGAGTAGGTGTTGCCTACCTGGATGGGGTCCTCGTGATCACTCAAACCGCTGGTTAGAGATGCTATCCGAGATGGCGGTATGTCGCAGTCAATGGCGTATCTGCATCCATACCATTTCTAGTTCTTCCTCTTAGTCTTCCTTTAATCATTTTCAGCTTTCTTAGTAGCGTTTTCTTCCAGGATATTCCCCGTCACTGGTGAGGTGAACAGCAGCCCGAGCCACAGTACCTTTTGATCAGGCTCAAGGCTGCTATGATGATGATGATGATGATGATGATGATGATGATGATGATGATGATGATGATGATGATGATGATGATGATGATGATGATGATGATGA
>JTDE01021217.1:0-21743 GCA_014338405.1 Paragonimus skrjabini miyazakii | reverse complement strand
CAGAGTTTATGACACAATTCTACGCGTAATCTAATCAAAAATGTACTTGTCGGCACATTTGAAAGGGCACTAGTTTTGGAGTTGGTTTTCTTTTTGTCTGTTGGAAGTTGCTTGGACCGTATAAAATCTGGTTCCTTCACATTAGTTGATGTTATAATAAACACTGAACATATATCAGCTTTTTTATTCGCACGACTGTAGTCTGAAAGAGGGGACGCTGGCTACTTCGGTTGTAAACATCAGTATCTTTTTGTAGCGTCCATCATATCTAGATTGTAAATTTAACAAAGTGATTATTTTTGTTGTTCAGTGGGTGTTTCAAAATAGTAGCATCGATGTGTCTGATGATACACCCACTAGTAGTGGTCGGACAATATTCTCCGATGTAGTTGGCAATCTCCGCATTGTAAACTTTCATTATCTGCTCGATATATATGTCATTGAAAGTGTAGGTGAAGTTGTATGGGTCAGATTGCTAGAACTAGTGATACAAGTCTTACGTGATATTCTTCACTACTGATTACTGAGCCTTTACAATAATCCATTAGAAAGCATCTTAGAAAGATTTCAATTCAAATTCACAGACGATACTTCAACACTTTGTGTTAACCGTAACCATGAGTGATGATGTTCACAGTTTCTTGTATTTCCTTTTGAGGTTACACAAATCTTAATCTGGATTTACATCTTTCTCACGTCTTTTTGCTAACAGTGTTTCATTAAACGTTCCCTCTTGTAACGTCATATTTTACTTAGCTAATTATCTTGATTTATTTGACACATAGTTTATGATCATCGTGTTTCAAACTGTAAACACTGATACGAAGTTCACTCACATTGTACCTCAGTCAGCTCCAGCCCAAGGGATGTGTTCATGCCTGCCTTCCATTTCGATTGGGCTTCAACAACCTTAACGCTTTACCTACATGGATTATTTAACTATGCACACTTAAATTCAAAAAAAATGTGGTAATACTTAGACCAGACAAGGGCTCTGGGACAGCCATTTTCGAACAGGGACGCGTATGTGCGGAAGATACTTCCAATATTAGAGGACCGAACAAAGTTTCAGCAAATAGACACAGTGGACAACGTCACTGAAATAAAAGGCTGCATAGGAGGGCATCTTCATCTTCTCTTACAACTGCACATAATCGGTGACATGACGTATAAATCCCTTAAACCGTGTGGATCGTCGACATTTCAGCTGTACAGCCTCCCTGAAACACACAGGTCTGGAATGCCTCTCAGACCTATCCTGGCAATGACAAATTCTCCGTACCATAAACTGGCACGCTGGTTAGTCACCAGCTTAACTCCTTTAAAACAAGTTCCAGGCATAGTCTATTAAAGATTCCTTCAAATTGATCAATTACTTGGACAACATCAGTCTTGCTAATGAGTTGATGTGTTCCAGTGACTTTCAATCACTGTTCACGAGTGTCCCGTTACATGAGACAGCTGATTATAGTTATGGGCCCGTTGAACCCATCTACACTACTTTGACTCTGCCCAATGACATTCTGAAGGAAACTTCATTGTTATGCACTGAAAACATCAGTTTCTGTTTTCTTGATCGTTTCTGCCGCCAAATACATGGAATAGCCATGGGAAGTCCATTAGAGCCCATCATAGCTGACTTTTTCATGTTAAGGATTGAACAAGAGTTAACCGCAGACATAGCGAGTCTGTCATACTACAAACGCTACATTGATGATGCACTAGTATTCAGTCGGTCCAAACAGGCAATTGGTAACCTAGTGTAGCGCTTGAATGGCTGTCATCACAATTTGAAGGTAACGTGTGAATTTGAGACTGATAATTGTTTGCCGTTTGTAGACATACTTATAAATCACCGGGAAGATGGTTCTATTAAAAGAGGTGTCTATAGGAAATCCAAATGGTCCGGTCAATACCTGAACTTCAGTAGCTTTACACCTGTCCATCACAAACGCACACTGCTAAGTATATTATTCACACGAGCAAGACGAATCTGTACACAAGATAGTCTTGCAATGGAATTATACTTGATCACATCTGTACTACAATTGAATGGTTATCCAAAAACGTTCATAAGAAGACATAGTAGACCGAAACCATCATTCGAACAGGTGGTCACTGTGAAAAAGGAGAAGGTTTACATGGAATTGCCTATTAAATGCGATTACAGTATGCAACAAACAACGCAAAGATTGATGAATTCGATTTAACGAATAATCAACGCAGTCGAACTTTTTGTACTAGCTCAAACCCAGAAGTTGCCTGTGCCTTCAATCAAGGGTGATAAGCCCGTCGGTGCCACCTCACACTGTATCTACCAATTTACATGGAAATGCAAAGAAAGTTACATAGCCAGAACCGAGACGTGCTTGATGTTCAGTATAAAGGAACATTTGCCTAAATGGGTGCAGAATTCAGTATTGCCGAAGAACGGCGATGTTGCTGAAACACGCAAACAACTAGTACCCGCAGTCGCAAGACACATCCTGATCAATGGTCACGCCAGCAATCCGGCATGTGCATTCAGAATCTTATTACGACATTCCAATCCAAGATGCTTGCGGTTTGCTGAAGCTGTTGTAATCAATCAACCGAAGCCTGCCCTGTGTGTTCAGGATGAGTTGTTTGTGTGCCTGACCCTGCCCTGGACTTATTGTTATTTCCTAACCCTTCAATCATCTATCCATCCCACCCACCCCTAAGCGTTCGATATGAAAAAACCATTTCATATTATTGTAAATTTGGTACTGATGAGTCAACACGAAACGCTTGCATCTAGCAGTTTTTTGTGTTATGACGGTTTTGTTCAAACTTCGGAAGGGAACGAACTGTTTTAGAATACACGTGAGTCGTTTGTTATAAACCAGATACAACTGCACATACACAATCCATCACATATCTACCATTTCATCTGTTTACAAAGCACTCATTTCCAAGATTTGCCTGGTGCATTCCTGCACTCATACAGTCCACAGGACTTCGGCACTTACTAGCCACTCATCTTGCTCTCTAATGGTCTACAATGGAAAATCATGGATGGACTCATTTTGAAATGACCACAAATTATATGTGTATTTTGAATCAACATCCAATGCGCTGAATTAAAGCGAATCCATTAGAACTTTAGTGGATCTACATGTGAAGAAAACTAACGAACATTTTTCAATTCATCTTATTTCACATATTAAAGATCATTGGATCTACAGAATATCAGCAGTATGTCCAGAATGAACACGACAAGTGGAACAAGCCTTCGGAACTTGTTAGTGTTAACGACCTCGTCTGACATTTTGCTAAACATAAAAGAGCTAACGATCGGTATCGAAAAATTAATCACTAAAGCATTCAAGCTTGTTGAGACAATGCCACAATTAACCCGAAAATGTTGTTTTTTTATTCTTAACACTGAATGAGCCTCCGCTTGAACATTATAAATACGGTGGAGTTTTCCAGCGTATTTTGAACACGTTTGGTTACGATCCAATATACCCTTGGATGAAGGTTCCCTGTCTTCTTCATTTGCGGTGGTTCATGCGTCGTCGTGTAGACTGTGATACTGTGACTCTTTAGGACAACCGTCGTAGCTGAGCCGGGTTATAGTGAACGCCAGGCGTCAGTACTTTTTCATCAACTGTCAATCCACGCGGTTCATAGCAAAGCTGTTGCTATGATGACAACTTTTGAATAAACGATTGGAGCTACACTGAATCAGTGGTTGAAATCGCTATTTAACTATCATGCAACCTGAAGAAAAAGGACAAATTCTAACTGAGAATTAATAGGGAGGGAAAAAGAAGTGGCTTATTTATTAGAACAAAAAACAATTGTCTATTATAAACCACACAGCATCAAGTTCCCTACAAATTCTACTTTCTTGAACTGGCGCTTGATACTTGCAGATGCTCCTGTTAATCTCCTCGGAGGCTGTGATAGGCGCTTGCCAACTTACATGGCAGTCACGAGTGGCTCTCCGATTTCCGTTTGAAAAAGGACAACGGATTAATAAAGTAACGCATTTACTTTCATGGACTGCAGGTCGTCATGGCCCAGTGGTCTGATCAATAGATATCTGACTAGCGTTGTGCCGTGTGGACAAACTTTGTGGGTCCGGTTTCCCGAAGTGCGAGGTTTTGAATAGACCCAACGTAGTCGAAACGGCTGTCCACTACTTCGTTGACGGTCGGTGGACTAAATACTTGAGTTACGTTCATTTTTTGTTCAAATGTGAACTCCTATGCTCTACAACAGTCGTTACATTGATCAACCTTCCTATAGTTTGGAACTGTTCACAAACGTAGAACAGAAAAAGCCAGGACCAAGAAGCATATACTGAACTAGGTGGGATGTATATTGACGTATCCATTGGTGAGTGATACTCACAAAGCAAAATACGCCGCCTTTTTAATCTCAAGACATGTGTCGACCACAAGCTGCGACGACAGCGTTCCATTCGTGCTCGCTTCTCCGAATAATGTTTATACTTCAAAATAATTGAAACATTATGAAGTTGTACTGACTAACCGTTAAAGCAACAGGGTTGTTTGCTATGGACTGAACTGAGAATGTTAATCATGTTCGTTGTCATTCTGTCCGTTATCCACTTGGAAACAGCTGTTTTTGTTTTAACACCAGTCAGATTTTCACTGCTGATTTGAGGGTGTGAAAGGTATATGTGTAGCGAGTTAAGTCCTCCGACGGTCTTATTTGATTGTCTTCAAAAGACTCAGCGTTTCAAATGTGATTTTGTATGACTTAGTAAGACTATATGGGACTTTAGCATTCTACCCGAAATTTTCGAACGAGTTTTTAAACTGAACCGTTTAAAATCCCCATTACAGGAATACGTATCCTATTGGAACGGTTACAGAATATCCACATTCAAACATGCCACTGGAGATTGCATAGTGCATTATGGTAGGTTCCTGCTGTGACCGTTTTCCGTACGGAAATTCTGTTGTGAGTTCATTTTATGATCGGTTTTATTTCACAGTTATGTGGTATATGCATGAGTTATTTATGAAAAGTGGAACGAGGCACACTGCCTATTCCGTTCATAGAGTGAGTTGAACTGAGAGAGCTTGTCACGGACGAGCACACTCCAGACGACGATACATAAACAGGTGTTTGAATCAACCACAGGAGCAACCTATGTTTGTGCTAACAACCCGCAACTCGACAGACCGATTGCTGTTATCGAGCAATGTGAGAATTTAAAATGGGAATGTAGTGTAACATGCAATATTGCCTGTGAGTAGTAGAACACAACTCGAACGCATGGAAACCAAAGGGTACGCTTCAACACTAGAAAAGGCTGGGAACTGAAAGCGAATACTGAGAACGTGCATATGTATCGTGTTGGACGTGTTATCACAAAGACCGTCACTGCACTCGATGCTAAGTGGCCACAAATTCGCGGCGCAGCTTAAAACCTGTTCTGTGAGAATTCAAGTATTCCCCCCAGGTGAATTATTCGTGTTGTGTTGACAATGAACACTAGGGTTTTAACGTGAGTATTATCATCAGGCTTAGAAACTGATCGGCATTCGTGGTCGCCTAAATGTCCCTCCATGTTAGTCATATTGATAATAAGTAGTCTAAATAGCTGACCGATTTCACGGAAGTTCCTATGTCACGTTGAAGGATAGCAGTAGCTTTTGTAAGCTGAAATAATCAGTATTTTCGTTCCCAGTTATGTTCTATGCCACCCACTTTAAGGTCTGTACACTCAACTTCAGCCCCCTCCTCATTCACATCGCGTGCTTTATTTAGAAGCCTCATGCTTTATAGTTGGGTTTCACTTCATATTTTCAAATATTTTTGCACATGGTCTTGGTCTCATGTGTATGCTTTTTGGTCTTCCACCGAAGTTTTGAGGTGGGCATTATATGATTACTAGACTGCCTTTCACCCTACAAACCCGATAACGTATGTAAATTTCACGGTTTCGATGAACACTTTTAGATAAAGGTGAATGTAATACCACCACACGGTTATGCTGCATCCTCAACCCACGATATCACTAAGTATTGCCGCTGTAATTTGATGATAAGATCAACAGTTGTCTCGCAATGAATCCAGCAAGTTGACTGGCAGAAAAACACTGCAGTCTGGGATGTGTTTCTAGTTGCTACCACGACCCACATTGAAATATTACAAGAACAGTGTCTTCAAATGCCCGCCCGTTGTGTCCGTCAGAAAGAGATCGGTGGTATAACGGCTTTTATTCGGCTTTATGCCCCATCAATGACGTCAGTAAAATGTGATAATCTAAAGTGGTCCCGAGTAACATGACATCCATGGAGAACTACGTAACTCGGCCAGATCTAAAATGCTGACGACATATCTGCTACCCGCACCTTTAAACCAGGGACTAAAAACAGGTGCAAATCGCTCGGCAAATCGGCAGTTTGTTTATCAGAGTTAAGCACGTTCAGGTTTAACATACATGAATCGTTTAGGTTGTGCGGGTAATTAAAGGTACTCAGTCAACATAGTAAAACGAACTGATAAAGAGGCTAGAGTTCGCTGGTTGATCTGTGTATTCCGTAATGTAAAATATTTATTAACTATTGCTCATATTTCATGACATCTTACAATGAAAAAAGAAACATCGTTGTATGACTAGATGGGCATCGATGTCAGGTTTGTCTCGATGAACATAGTCTTTCAGCTTAGCCTACGGAGATGAACAGATCACATGAACTGAGTATTCTGAATGGCTACGTCAACACGGATCTGGACTACTTCGTCCGTACATAGTTTTTTGATTGCACAACTCTGCAGCACATTGGCATGTACACATGCTCATTCTTTCTTCAGGAAACTTAGTTTAGACATTAAGTCCTAGCTTGTTTTTACCCCTTCATTGTGAATGGACACAGTCCGTCTTGGATTCCCAGTTCGCACTGACTAAGACTGTCTAAAAGTATCTAAAACATTATTTTTTTTATGTAGTGTATTCAAGGAGTGAGCGGCAAATTATGAACTGAACAGTACCGTGCTTGGAACTTGGGTGAAAGTTTTAAATACAAAAACCTGGAACCTATGTGTATGGCATAAAGTTTGAAAATGAGGCGTTAGCTTTACAACTACCAACCTGGATTTAAATTTGAGTGCGCATCCTGAAAATTAGCCAAGTTTCGAAGTGGGAGGCGCAACGCTTAAAACTGGTATAGTGAGGTTGAATTAGGACAGTACATACTGTAGACAGATTATCACCTGCGTAAATATAAAAAATAAATCGTGCGATAAATACTGTGGAATCCGTCAGAATCCACGGTTATACACAGTCTATCACGGCAGCTGTTGGCCTTTTGGTTCGGGCAGAATAAGACGGATTTTTAAAAATTCACACTGATCAAGCTGGTTCTGTACAAAACAAAGTAATATTCCAAACAGTCATTTCACGTTTCAACTTTGAATAAAGCAGACAAAAACTGATATAACACGATTTATGCTCGTGCAGATTTCATTGCATCTCTACCTGTGCTTACTGCAGAAGAGTTAAAGTGTTCAAAATTTTAAACCACAAAGCAATCACAAAAAGTCAAATTTAAAAACTAATTCGGTTGCTACCACGGCAGCCTCAACGTCACAAACAGTTCACTTTGTACGCACAAAACGGGATGACGGTGTCTGATTAGATTTGGATCCGGCATACCGTAGCATACGTTTGTTTCGAGTCGAGTACAGAACACGAAATGACTTTGATGAGTCAGTCACATGTTGCGTCATCAGATGATGCTTGGTGATTAACGACAATGATTCCTTCCGGGTGTTTGCTGTCAAGTTGCCTCATTGCATGGCCGTTTACTGAACTCATTTCGATATGAGTTCAGCAACCCTGATTCTGCTAACACTGGATGCTGGGCACCCATATTCATATTCATAGATTACGTTTGATATGGCGAACTGAGGTGTCGGTTGCTTAACCGGGGGATTGGGAACTCAGACAGTCTGGTACATGATCACTGGTTTCGTGGCAAAGAAAGTGTGGACAACAGTTGACCTTAAGCGTTGTTCGATTATTCGACGCACACTATCTCTGTTGGACGGCAGTTGTAAAACTTCTGTCTTTCTGGAACCGTGGGTTGAGAATTATTTTACACATTGCTGGTATCGAATTTTTTTATGAGTCCTTTCAGTCGACCGTTGTCTAATAATGTCTGCTCTATTCGAAGTGTCATTCAGTCCGCTATGTTTTGACGTATCTCACTTTATCTCACAGAATACTGTTCGGATTTGTTTCGGTGGTATGTACTACGATGGTATATATTCGCGCACAGTTGTTTGCGCGCTTAGCATCCGGTTTATTTGAATAGATGCATATGAGTATATAGAAGGATGCGTACATATATTCGCATGTATATATACGTATACATATATATATATATAAATATATATCCGTAAGCCCATGTATCTAGACATGAACATATGTATGGGTACATAATTATCATCATGGAAATAAATGAATCTCTATATCTTCTTTGTGTAAATGTTTGCGCTTCCATGTCAATACATATATAAATATATGCTGTATATAGGTATGCATATTTCAACGATAATTAGTTCAAACTAATTATTCCAAAGTATAAAAGGAAACAGGCGCACTTTACGAAGCAATGATGCAAAGAATTAAATTGAGCGGTGTAAAAACAAACAAATTAGAGTAGTACTGACAAGCGAATATGGCTGAGTATTCACATATGACGATTCGGTCGTGTATAATATGAGGTCAATGGCGTAGTGGTTAACACAGTTACATTAGGAAGTCGTGACCTGAGTTCTAATCCCGGCCTTACTGATGAACTCCAACAAAAACGAGACTCGGGGCTATCGCTTTTTTTCGAAGAAGGCTGACTGGAAAGTCTATGAAAATGCGACGGGTGTGATCAGTTTTGAGTGATGCTCAGTTGGTATAAATCAAAGTTCATCAAATCATTAGCAAGACGTCGTACGGGGAATGTAGTTAAAACTGAATTATTCTGGTGGTCAAGGGTTCGAAACCGAGAACCGCCGTCTTATCACAACAATAATCATAAAACTTCCAGCAGTCAAAAATTCTTTCTCATCGGCTTTACCCGGAATCCACAAGTACTTTTTATATTTCATTAACGTTGAAGGTTATCAGATGTGTATTTCGGACTGGTCACAGGTGTTAAAGCCTAACGTTCGACCATATGAGGCTGAGTTACGGCCAATCTGTCTGAGTTCCATATACGTGATAAGCCGTCAAACTCTAGTGACCAGGACGACTCGATTGGGGTTATGGGTGTCATGAGCTTCGTACAAATTTAATTTGAGAACTGCACTGGACGGAACTGTGTTGGCGAATAATGATTAATTCAGACGGGGCTAATATGCGTGATCGGGTTGATTTTTGATGGCATGGTGGGAACGGTACAAGAAATACGCAGTGATTTCATCGTTTGCATACAAATAAACCTTTCAGCCGATTCATGTTGAAGGGAAGCACGTAGTTGAGGTATGATCATACCAGAGCTCATCAGTGCAATACATCCTTTTTCGGACCGGAGTTTGCAATCCGGCTATCATGCCTGTGAAACGAATGTGTTAGCCACCTTTCCAGTAACCCAACAATAGGCGTGACCGGAAAACCAGATTCAAACACTTAGTCACAACCTTGTGTTAACAATCGAAATCTACCAGA
This sequence comes from Paragonimus skrjabini miyazakii, assembly GCA_014338405.1. Taxonomy (NCBI): domain Eukaryota; kingdom Metazoa; phylum Platyhelminthes; class Trematoda; order Plagiorchiida; family Troglotrematidae; genus Paragonimus; species Paragonimus skrjabini miyazakii. The sequence goes on along the minus strand of JTDE01021217.1, from coordinate 12,073 downwards.
TGGAAGTTACTGCAGTGGTAACTGTTTTATTCATCACACTGTCAAGCTATGAAGAATGACGTTCCTTTACTCTTTGAACTAAACACCTCATCCTGTGGCACATGTTTTTTCAGGAAGATGAGCAGACAATCGCCGAATATTAGTGGACCATTAGTTTTTCTTTTATATATGGATAGGTTCACTATAGTATTGGTAGTAAAACAGTCTTCTAAAGTGGTTTGTGGATACATTCGATAAGAAGAGGCTTGGCATTTCACCCCGTAATGGAAACAGCATGATCAATGATTTCTCCTTAACGGTGGAAATGCGTTGAACGGTTACAGGAAAATATTGGCACTGAAACTCTGCTTGTCCTTTCAATACAATCCATTATTATTGATCTGATGTGACACCGTTCAAATTGATTTCCCTTCGATCTAAGAGGCGCGAGGCTATAGAAGTAGTGTACTGATCTGTCCATGTTTAACTACTGCACTCATGCCCTTCTGCTTATTCCTCTCCTTTGCTCTGCAGAGACACCTATCTACCTGATTCTGTTCTCGAGATTAATGGGTCTCACTAACCTCATTCAATGTGTACCTGATCAAGGCTTCCGGATAGGTTTACAGATATATCGTCAAATTATTTACAGTAAATCGTTATATTGTTGACTTTCGTGTACGTCTGCTACTTTTTATCATTTCCGTGAATTTATCCGCCAGAAACCGTTGTACTGCTATAATCAACTGTTTGTTTGCAGAAAACTCCTGTGATTATGAACTGATGGTTTAACGCACAAGCGTATAGAACTCAAATCACTCAGCAATAGCCTTGCTTAAAATGAACAAACGCTTCGACTCCGCTGCCTATGACCAATCACACCTGTGGTGTTTTTATTGTCTTTCGTGAATATACATCTGACGGCAGTTGTAGATGTGTAGGGCGTCACATTAGTTTTTCTGTGTACAAAGAGTTGTCTGTCACATGTTCGAATTCACCCCAGCCCTACACTTTTCGTTCATGGATCTTTTTTCATGAGAGCCACTCCTAGTACTGACATTTCGACGTACCGATAATTCCTAAGCCTGATAGCTCAATTCTGAACAATTTGTAATCTTCATAAATGAGATTTTGGAAATAGACCCAGAGGAAATTCATTATTTTATTAGAATAAAAAATAGTGAACAGTAGCATAAATCATGGAGTTTCACGACCATTACTAGCGATTAAGATGACTGTTTCTCAATCAACAGTTTCTCTCTCTCCTGTGGTTGAGGCAAGGTTCATCATGAACTGCTTCAGCGTGACCGAAGTTGATTACCCATCTCGCGGCATGCATATCAGAGAACCAGCTATCACCGCATATTCATAACAGCCACTGCCATGACAGCCTCGAGGTTCTGCCAATTGTTATATTGACCTCAAGGTATTGTGATTCAGCAGTGTACTATGCTATTGGGATTTTGACGCGTATCTGCCTTCAGTAGTGGAGATCAGCAGTACTACCTAGTGTTTGGCACTGATTGTCGAACGAGTTCTTTCGTTCAGTCCTTACATGCGCACAGACTTAGATGGTTAGGTCATGTACTAAGGATGCCAGCTGATCGCTTGCCACACCGAGCACTGTTTACCAACGCTGCGGCCAATTGGCGTAAGGTGCGAGGTGGACAGGTGATGACCTGATGACCTGAATGAAATCGTTCACGAGGGGGTTGGGCACTGTAGATCGGGTTCGTCTCCCGGGTTGGAGCCCTCGCGACTCACAGAGTCGGTGGCTTGAAACTTTAGATGAGATGGCGGCTAACCAAGCTCAGTGGCGTGAATGTTGTCGTTGTTTGGCCGAGTTGTCTGTGAAGTGAGTGCACTTAATGACGCGAAGCAGTGAAAGCCGTGAGGGAGCTGTCTTGCTGATGACACCTTACTTTCACTTACAGCTCGGTTGTTTGTTTGCAAGGTGTAGGCGCCTTGTTTCTCTGGACGTAGCTATTTTTAGTGGTTAGGTCCCCTTCCCTTTCGCTTTTTTTCTTTTCTCTTTCTATACAGGGTTTGCTTTTTCTTCTTCATGGTTGTGTGGTAGTTAAGCATCAGTGTGAACCACTGATGTCTATGATGATGATAGTATTAATGACTCGAAACAATGACTCTCCAGTGAGTTTGATAAAACTGAGTTCTAGAGCAAAAGTTGCCGTGTACGAGGAAATTTCACTCTCTTCTCATTAGTTACTAAAGTCAAAGTGATGAGCGTTATTTATAACTTGGAGACAGTGCAACGGGATGTGAAAATAACCACTTTAGTGGTGGCACCTCTACTCCTATCAGAACACGTTGACATGATTATGTTAGATTACAGTCACGGTTGGATGAATGTATGTCAGTGTGCCATGGAAACCGTAAATTTAACTGTCAAGTTGACAGAGACATTCAAATTTAACCTGACATTAGTCAAGCTGAAATTCTAGATTATGATAAGTTTAAAGCAAAATAGAATATTAAATGGAACAAAAAACGTTTTCAGGGTAAGAGAAAGGGAGGCGATCATGTACTTTTTTGATACAAAGTATTTGTTTTGTGTAGTTGACTCATATGTTTCTGTAGATTTCAATAAGGGCCAGGATTTTGGGTGCCAAATTTTATGGAAGACTGCGGCTGCATTAACTGTATGTCCAGTTATTTTGTCAGTGTACAACAGTCGCATTACAAGCAGCTCCGTCGACCGATTGACTTTTGTTCCCAGTTACCTTACCACACGACCTGGCTTATCTACCTTCACAGACAGAAGTAATTCTGAGTAAGGGAAGTGATCATTGATTTCTTTCTGAGTAAAGCCGGTGTCGTTTCGTATACTCATTGAGCACGACATTCGCGACCTTGTATATTCATCTGACGCCAGTCTACATCTGATGAAATCAGAAATGTTTTTCCTCAGAAACCAAATACAGCTAAATATTTTTACGCGGCACCGTTATAAACATAGACTACTGATTATCAAGCTTGCTTTCTCATCAGTAAAGCGTACCCATGATCTAACAGTGTTACATTTAAGAGATGCCTAGGTTTTTCTGAAGTATGCAAGCAGTTTCATTGATTGGTACACTGGTTCAAGGCTAAAGACTCAAATCATTTCGTCTTATTCGGTATCAAGCAAGAGTCTGTTAATACAAAAGACAATAAGTAAAATCAGGTTGTAACATAATTCTTGGGGATTAAACCGAGTATCAAGAATAGAGTAGAATTACGTGTCTAACTAAGACCCAAATAAAGAATCTAATAATGGTTTTAAATACTCCATTAAATCACAGCTACCGACCTCAGAAGAAAACTGTGGTTCCAGTGGTTGTGAACCTTACAACAGAAGAACTGTTTCATAAAGATCTGTGAATAGACCATGCCCTGGTCGACCGTTATCAGCCACTTTGATGAAGAACTGTTCTACGAGACCTCTAGTGAACAGTGTACGTGAGAGCATCCGGTAACAAGTAATACGCGCAATGCTGCTGAGGTGTATGTGCTTCCAGATAGCATGTTGTTTTCGTTTTTGGATAACTTAACAGATGGAACAGCCTATTTGCACTAGTCTCGGTGTCCAACATACAACTTACGGTTGTGTCATACAATTGTGACATTTCAGCTTCGGTTGTTGTAACACAAAAAACATAATAAACTTAAATTGAAACCCGTTTTATTTTGTTTAACGTCCATTGCCTTAAATAACCAACCATGACAATTGCTGACACAAGATATGCTGGATGTGATTTCTTCTACTTGACTACAATAAACCCATCAAATGAAATTTGCACGTTACACGTGCAAATATAAACTAATTTCTGAGAAGTAGTAGGGAGTTTTTTTATTTTTCACATAGACTGAACATCTACGTTCGAAAATACCCAATGAAGTCATGAGAACGACAAAGTAGTGAACAATACTTGTTTTCTATGTTTGATCATCAGGGTAATTACAACACGATAAATATGAAGACAGTAACTGGGGTGAGTTAGGAAAACGGTCAATAGAGGTTATGGACGGCGTGTTTGTTATCAGTTACGCAATCACTGTTCCAAATCATGGGCTTGATTGATTGTGAATATCACCCATAACTGATGGAAGCTGTCGCATTCCCGTAGATTTTCCAATCGACCCCTTTCAAAAAGAAGCACTAGACTCGAGTTTCGCTCTCATTAGAGCTCGTCAGTAGTGCATATCCTCGCCACCGCCGGGATTTGAACCACGGACATGCTGTTCATGAGGCAACCGTGTTTACCACTGCGCCACTGACCAATTCGGTCGTGCCTAATGTGAGGTCAGTGACGCAGTGTTCAACAAGATTGCCTCATGAAAACGTGACCGGAGTTCTTATCCCAGCCATGACAAGGATATGCACTACTGATGATGTTTAATGAGAGCGAAACTGGAGTCTAGTGCCTGTTTTTCAAAAGGGGCCGAAAGAAATAACTATGAGAACGTGGCAGCTGCGATCAATTTTGGATGACGTTTAGTCCATTTGACAAACTAATTTGCTTGGATATTCTGTTAGAATTCTAAACTACTGAGAATGAGCAATTGCACAATCATGAGTACCACCGTCCGCTATATTGATGGAAATATTTGTGAACATGGGATGCATCTTAAAAGACGGTTCCACCTCTATGTCTGACTACTAAGACTTACAACCACTTAGTGTGTGACACTGTTCTCATGCGATACCTTCTTTCTCATGTTGTTATAATCACCCACTTTTTCTCAAGGTTAGTCAGTCTGACAACATAATTCTAAAATGACCCACCCAACATGGTTGTATCTGTACCGTCCTGTCCACCACCCACTAGACTAGATAAACATATCGCTCTCATTACTTAGGCCCGTTTAAATTGATATCTGTTTTTTATGTTCATTGATCTATAAAATAAACAGTGGTTGCTACCCTTTTTTCAATGGTAGAGATGGCCACAAAAACCCCGTTTTGAAGACCTCATACTGTTTTCCGAGGTAGAAAGGATCAGGGACACACCACTGACACCGATATTTGGGGTAATATCGAGAAATTAAAAATCTTTATGAAGCTTAATTCATCTAGTCCGTAGAACATTGGTTCAAATGCCTCAACCAACCTTAGAGTAGGTTAGTGATAAATCGAGTATAGGTCTTGTCGGAACACTACGTGTGTCTTGGAGACCGTCGATTCGTGGAATCTGAGCCTATCGGAATTAGCTGATTCGAAGTAATCTGATCAGTTATTTCGGTTTGGTATAGTTTATTTAAGATCCTTCAACTAGTCTTTTCTAATTGCACAACTGAGTCACTTTGGTCAGCATCGGTTTTGAATTTGGACCTGTCAGATGGGTAGTGTTATATTTTTGGGTACTATCTCCGTGATTCCTAAGTACTTTCCCAGATGCTCTATCTGGAAAGGCTGTTAGTATGTCCGTGAATTTTCGCAGCTTCTACAACACGCTTACGTGTGCTTTTTTGAGCTGATAAGAAAACGTCATTAGTTAAATGCCAATTCAATGCTTCTTACGTTAAACTAATTGGGAACATCATAGCCTTATCATTCCAAATGTTTCAATTTATCAAAAACATTCGAACGGAATCCGTACATGAATAGGGCTGCTGCCCTGTGATGAAATACTGGATTTCAGTCCGACCGATGGATTTCATTTTGACTTCTCGTTAGATACATTTTGAACACGGTCATAGCGCTTGCATCCAAATGTTTGAGACGTCATTATCAAAATACCATTTAATGATACCGATAACTACTTGTTATATGTACGTTTCACACGATTTTAGCTAGCTTTCCATGTGACTTTCGTTTGGTCGGTATGTATGAACAGACGCTGTTCACAGTGGAGCCGTTCAAATTGCAAGTTCGAACCCTACAGGTAAGTATGTGCGTTGAATAATACAACCTTCTCAAACCATCCAAACTCGCTCTATTTACTTTCGTTTGTTGTACATGCACATCTGTGTAGGGTACTGTCAGGCAACTAATCAACTTCACGGAGGCCGAGGGCTCGGTGGTTCAAACTGCACAGTGCACGAACTGGATGGCGTGCTTAACAGAATATGACAAACTACGCATATTCGATCTAGCCAGACGGTGAGTTTCACGGCTGTCGTACGTAGTCTTGTTAATGAACAAACAAAGTAATTTCCGCTACAAATTCTGTTAAAGTCTTTTGTGCTTTTAAATTCACCTATACGTTTTTTTTGAAACCAGGACGGAAATCTATCATTATGCGTTTTAGAAAAGTCTGTTGAGATACAATGCTGTTCATTCTGTGGCGAAACAAATCCATTGACACTGCTTACTATTTCTTATTCGTTAGCATCAATACTACATGAATGTAAATCATCCCAATATTCGAAATCACTCAGACGCCCAACACTATCATCAATTTAGTTTCGTGGATACGTTTGTCTTACATGGTAGTTGCATAATCTTTTGTGAAAGCACATTTTACTGCATCATGCATCGCTGTTGCTCACAACTGTTGTTTGAGATACTCTTTTTAAAAACTCGTACTCTATTGCTACAGTGATTTAATGGTATAGTCGTTGATCTTCTTAGATTGACAGTAGGTCATTGAAATATCTTCTATATTGATTTCACTCTGTTGTATAACGTTTTGTCACTTACCCTGAGGCATGCAGGACAGAATGTGTTCAGGCTGCAAGACAAATCCAGCGATTTGTGTTAAAACAAAACGATCACTTCCCCGTTGTTTGCTTGACTAACTGGTCTTTTATTCTATTTTCATACACCTTTTTTGGTCTTGCGATACTCTCATCATCCCAGTTTTAATTATCTGTGCGTCCTTGACGGTCAACTTTTATCTCATAGCACTGTGACCATATTTTCAAAGATTTTTCTCTTTACAGTGAAAAACATTCAATCAACTCTATTTTCTGTCATTTACCGAACTCAGTTATTCGCCATAGACGTATTAATTAATACCAATTGACCAGTTACGAGTGGCTGATTTTAGTGCCGTAAAAAGTATATAATGGAAAAATCGGACGTGGTTAAAGATATGAATCCAAACAGGGCGACCTAGTCAACCTGGTAAACATAAGGGTTCACATCACAAATCATGTCATCCTCAACCGAAGGAGTTCATTGTCTTTTCAATTCCTGCCATATACTTCACTTGGTACACAGTCTATACTATTTGTCATTGAGGGATCTGAATGTTTTCCAGTGTACTATGTAATTTCATAACAAAACGTGCTCACAGTGTTCAACTTATTTTGTGTTCAATTGTATCTGAAAGCAGCGGCCAGCTTCTTGTGGAAAGTTTGATCTGTCAAGATTAATTTTAAATCAAAGATTATGGCAAAAATTCGTTACCGATAAAATATATTTTTGCATATTTCTCCTTTTCTCTGTGTGTTCAGCGAAATCAAGTGTATACATTCTTCAAAGTCTTTGACAGAACTTATTCTATCAACTGCCTTGACTAGCAGTCTGCGAAGTCCATATTCGGACACGCACACAGTTTCTGAAGAAAAACTGAAAACTGCGGGTGCATCGCACAAAGAATTGCATATTGCTTCAGTCGCAGTGAACCAGTCTGGAAATGCAATTAGTTTCACCGTTGATATTCTCAGCGATGGTTGTGTGGCTCAAGTACGTTGGCCATCCGATTACTGTTCAAAGAATTCCGACGATCGAGATTTGTCAAAATTTCACCAAAATGTGGCAACTGAGGTGCAACAACAAGAACAAAAACAACAGCTACTACGTGATGAGATCAACAACAATCAGAGTTTGAAAAAGTGGATTCCTGATACGAGAATCTACATTTATTATTTAGAAAAGGACAAGCTACAATATTTTGATTTCTGTGCCACATGGCCAGATGCATCATGGCTTAATGTGACCTCCAACAATAACGTCACCATCGGTACGTACTGTGTAACTCGATTAAAGTTTCTCGACCGTTTTTCTCTTCAATACTCACTGGTTCTTACTGTTTAATTTACTAAGTAGAAAATTATTCGATTAAACTTTGCTTGGCTTTTTGGCTGATTATCTATTTCCGAGGCAGTTATGGAACTTGAACTATTCCAAGGTATGTTGAAATAAGTTCATCTAATCAAAAACCAAATTTACAACCTCTTTCTTGTCGACACTTATCAGTGAACAGTTCATAACTTAACTTGCTCTAATCACATTGTGGTTCGCAACTATTCGGGCTTAGTGATGTAAGCATTTCCGTTGTAATTAGCAATGCGGGGCAGTGAAATCTGTAAGGAAATTGATGACGTGTAACTCAAACTTATGGCTTGGTTGTTTGTTCGCAACGTGTAGGTACCTTGTCGTTAAATGTTCAAGTCTAAACATGATTGCTTTTAATGTTCAAGTGCTTTACATTCCCTTTTCATTTTTCTCTTCGTTAGGGCTTGCTTCTTCTTCAGGGTTTTATAATGGGTATGCATCAGCGTGAATTGTTTATACATTGCTGTCTTTGATTGTCGTGAATAGATTTGACAAAGGTAGTTGGATTCTTTATAAAAAATCAAACGTTAGATTATCTAGATTTAACGCCAGAATGAGTCCATAAAGCTATATCCCTGCGTCCTTAGCATCAACAGTGATGTGTACTAACCAGATTGATCAGACTAGGAGTTATATTTTATACAAACGTCTAATCAGATACACAGGTAATTTCGTCCACTGATCTTCATGAACAACAGCAATAAATTGTTGATACCCATATCTGATTGACGGATCGCTCTAAAAACGAAGTACCGTCGGTTTAACAATATAACAAAGGGTATAACTGGATTTAATCCATGAAAGTACTGAACATTCTTACAACTAAATTACTAACTACGTTGTAAGCGCGAACGGACATAATTTAAAGGATAGTTTAACTACGGCTTTCACTTCACTACCGTTTTTTTACTTCACAACAATTCAGCCAGTCAATGAAAGTATTCACATTTTCGAACCCGATAATCAACAGTTTCTCCACATCTGTTTAGTCAGAGGCTAAGTGATACACGAAGCCCCTGGTCTTGATGGTAAACAGAACCAACATTTCCCTACCAGTTATTGATTGCTTTCACTTACGTTTACTACTCCAACCGGTTACCGCAGAGAACCAGCATACAGATCATGACAAGTGTTCGTTTTGCTTTGCGATGAACACTTATTAGTTAACTGTCCTGTTGTATTTTTGAATAAAAAATGGCCAAAATGTGTCGCCGCGTACTTTCGTGGTCGACGACCTGAAAGCCTCCCCAGCGTGGATTTATTGGGCTTACTATTGTGATGGTCCGTCATCGGACAAACATCTTTGTTTCCCTAGTCACTAATTCTGTCGAGTGGGAACATTAGGACTAAAACAGCGGTAGATGGTTGAAGCTTATCTATCGATGTCAATCGCAATCAGTGAGCATCTTTTGGTAGTTTTCATCAACGGAAGTTGAAGTGCTGTCATCATGAGTATCGCAAGTTGTGACACTGTTTCAGACTCTGGTGTAGAAATTGACTCCGAAATTAGAATCAATTCCGTGCAGTCTCGTGGTAAGAATTGGCTACTGGGAGGTACAAAACACATCCGTCTTGCATAACGCAGCTTATCTTATTTTCATGAAAACGAAACCAGAGAAGCACCACTGTTTTTCATTGTAAACTTCTTTCACCTTCAGCCTCAACGCCATAACCAGCTCTCACTTATATTGTAACTCCCCGCATAACCAGGTCGTTGGCCGAAACATCACTTTTGGGATCAATACGAACCACGACTGTTGGCCATCGAAGCAGCCCCGCTACCACTAACTCATCCAATTTACGGCAAGCAATATGCTGATTGCAATGATCGACCGCCTACCATTAACCATCTCATGCTCCCCACACAGATGGATAGACAACACGAAGAGGCCGCACGATCGAAACCATCAACTTCACCCGAACAGAATGCCGAGGAGCATAGCAGAGCTTCAAGTAAAATGACAGATATGCCAGGCTGTATTCAGTTATCAAATCCAAAGGTTGGTTACAAATGGTTTGTCGGTTAGTGTCTTATCGATTCAATTAGACAAAGAAAGCTATAATGCAAGTAACGTATTGAGATACAAACAAGATTTAAAACATCCGGTAGACTTGATGGATTGAAGTCGATTAGTGAAACAGTTTAAACCATGTTTTGTTTCCTGAGGTAACATTTTTGGGTCATAGACAAGCAATTACCTTGAGAACAATGAACAACCTGGCGGGATTCTTGAACCAGAGAACTGCTCGAACGGTTTAAATGGAGGCCACAGAAAATGATCAGTCGAGAACAACACATGACTTTGAACTGATAATCACCAGACTAGTTATTCAGAGGTTGCTTTTTGTGTTTAAGTTTCGGAACATGCTTTTGATCTGTTCGGAAACTTTCCAGAGAAGAATTCATGAGATGTCTGCACCAAATTTGCGGTGAATGTAGTCAACCAGTTTGGGCGTTCTGCTTAACGTGTTCTTAGTAAGTAGATTGAGAAAAACACAACGTTACGAACAACTGTAGTACTCAATCTTGCAACGACATCGATTGGCCTTCCTCAGGAGTGCTGTAGACAAAGTCATGTTACCAAAAGAACAGAGGTCACAGGAGGTTTCTATTCAATGGGCAAAGAACTCCAACGTTCAGACGCAACGTAGATTGACCTAATCACAACACATCTCACGTGATCTCTGCTCCTTTGTTAACCTGATTTCGATTAAAACACTACTGAGGAAGGCCACCCGAGGTGATTAAAAATTCGAGTATTACAACTCGCTAATAACGTTGTGCTCTCCTCAACTCATTTATTTGAAGAATCTGTGGATTTGGACTTGGAATACAGTTTGAAGGGTGTGCTTCGCAGTGGTTGAAATTAGACACTTTGTTTTGGCTGCTAACAAGCACGCTGATGGGTGCTTTGCTGGTCAAAGTTTAGCCCTTATAAGTTAGCCATACATGCAGCAGTTCTGTTTCGTCATACATTCAGATAACAACTGCAAGTCCAGTTTCTCAGTGGCTTTTTGGTCATTTAAATCAGCGAAAGCCCTACCGTAGTAGTATCGAAAACCCGTAGTGTTGCAACGTTGAGCATAATGCAGATAACCAACGAAAATAATTATCTCAACGATTGAAAAACCACTAAGCCCCATTTGCCACATTCTATTGTTTCTACAATTACATATGTGCTCACAACTGTGAGTCACTTTAGGAGAGCAAGTCGACGGCTGATTGCTTGTTTAACATGGCTGGAAACACAATCATGGTATATCTGGAGACTGGAAGAGGACACCCATCTTCATCTGTAACAAAAAGTTTACCGTAAACAAGATATGGGGCTCAAGATACTTTAGAAAATTCTTCAGCTCAACTGCAACTACATCTTCCAGTTTACTGAGGTTATGATGATTAGACATTACAGTCCAGTCCTGTGGTTTCAAAATAACTTCCTATGTCATTGCAACTATTCTGAACGCTGTCGTGCTGAAGTTCGGTCGCTCGTTTACACCCGTACCGATGATAGACGCTCCGTGGATTATAGTTGGAATTTAAAATTAGCTGCATGCTCGTGAATGATCAGTGTCCGAAACTTTACTCCGGTGAATATCATATAATTTGCGTTTTTTCATTGTTATATATGCAATAACTAGGGGACAGTTAATCAGACTATCTTGTTCAAAACTGAAAAACACCGGAACGCTGTCAGGACAAATAATTTATCAAGACGCAAACGACCGTGCAGTCTAAGAGCTAATGCCTTGGTAAACTGTGAGATCCTTTACCAACTGCTCTAAAAATGACAGAGGACGCGTCAGAGTGATTAACTCTGCGTTCCGTTTGTCAATCGACAATGGCAACATTGAGCATTGTCAGTCAACCTTTGAACTGGTGCCTGAACTTTCTTCTGCAGATTTTTGTTATGATGCTCACAACGGGCTATATGTCCAGACGTGATTAATTTGTATGAAATACTATTCCGGATAACGCCATATGATGTACACTTCTTGATTGTTCTGCCCGGAGACCATTTTGAAAGGGAACAAAATCAATGGTGTACTTCTTAGTGCGTGGCTGCTTTCAACCTAAATTATATTCCAAAC
>JTDE01021216.1:35146-46915 GCA_014338405.1 Paragonimus skrjabini miyazakii | reverse complement strand
AATGGATATCCAGCCAAATTTATCGAAATTAATTGCAAAGAACGAGTGGCTGCCCCCCAACCACAATCCTTGCCGAAGAAGCATGTTTTTATCACCCTTCCTTACACAGGTGACCACAATATTACCGATGTAAATCAAAAGTTGAAGTCAGCTATTGATCGCACATATCGCGCAGCGGAATTGCGCTTGTTGCTTTCCACCCACAGGATGAGTCTCCACTGCCCCGATCGTTCTTCCTCGGAAAACTGCTTCTCATGTTATCTACCAGTTCACTTGCAGTTGCGGTGACCCATACATTCACAGAACGGACCGAAAGTTACGACAAAGGAAGGTGGAGCCATCCCCAAGTGGCTAGTGCAAACAATGAGTCAACGTGGGTCAGTATGCCAACACTAGAACAGAAATCCGCGTCTTCGATCGCGAAACACTTAATCGTAACAGGTCATGTGGTTGACCGCGTCAATTAGTTCACGGTCCTATTGAACAACCGCAACCCCAGACTGTTGGCGGTCTCCGAGGCACTGTTGATCAAGCGTCACGCACCGGCCTTTTGTTGGCAAAAGGTGCTGATGCAATCAATTTCGTTACCGTGGCAGTGAACCCTGATTGCTCCCATATGATGTTTATTCATTTCATTGTTTTATCACTAAGCGCTTAAGCTATATAGCTGAACGTTTTATGCAGTCGACTGATGAGAATAAAAGAAATGTTTGCATTTCGCAATGTATGTCTTCTTGCCGTCTTAATGACATGCGGTTAACCATTTGGCAAAATCAACTTAGCCTAAAACATTTACGCACACGTATTTATCAATGTAACCAAAGTTTGGAATGTCAACAGACATAACAGAAAAACATACCTTCGAGCAGTTTGCAAATTCCGACAGGATAGATAACGTTGAACTAGTGTTTGATTCGTACCAAAAATGCTCAGCACCATACCCGCACCACCGATAGCCAACGACCAAACTGAATGACGCAGAAATGGATCAGGGCTAAAACTGTACAACGGGCGATTGACAGCTTCAGTTGCAGAATGTGGAGACGACAATGAATTAGCATTCTATATCACTATTGCCATTAACAACCAATAGAATAGGTGTGCGCACCAGTGCTGATAAATATGCGACCTATGGATCAAGAGAGGTAACGAATGAAACCCCTTAGGCGGTTACAAGGCGAGAAGCCAAGAAGACAAATATCTAAGGGTAGATAACAATCAAAAACATTAAACAAAAAGAAGCAAATCTGACACGCAGTTATTCCTCAGGCTGACTGAAACCCAAACTATTACACACACTATCCCAGTTTTCACAAGCTCACAAAAATGGGCATCATGAAAATATGAACGACTCTCTACATAACAAAGTATATAACTGTGGGTAGATTAGTGAAGCGTCCCCAAGTTAATTCAATAATAGGCTACATTGAATTCTATAGTGACACTGTGGTTGAGCTATCAGAAATGGACGACGGTCATTTTTCGGATTTCGAGCGGAATGTAGTCCAACCATGATTTGACACATCAACTTCATCTCATCTATGCCGCCTCTTATCAAAACAGGCTGACTATGTCATCGTCATACGGAGGATGACTGGGCATTAGGCAAGGTTAATTATATCAATACATTTTACACAACACAAAAACACGAACAAAAATCGAGTTGTATGTGGCAGGTCTACAAGTAACCATGATCATCATGTAAACGAACACCTGGAAACATGTCTTTTCATTATATAAAACTTGTGTCTAAAAAGTGTCCATTCAATTCCACGTGTTTGTCATTCGCGTCCAAAGACAATCTGTCTTGCACGCTCTTTTTAACCGCCCTGCATCCTACACCAACACACTGAGCACAACGTCCACATAATCTCGGCCAATCTACACAGTACATGAGTGTGCTTATTGCGAGCGAGGCTTGCATGTTCCTGGGGGTATTCTCACGACATCGTACAACATTACACCCCAGTTAATCGTGGAATGGCATACCGTCAGGGTATGTGCTTTCGAGGATGAGGCGATAACTAAATTGCGTGCACGTATTGAAGCAACTGATGGCTAACGCGTAAGCTATGGATGAAGTCATGGGTGGTTGATGCCGGTGACTGAGGGTAAACGACCAAACGACCTGTAAAATTTGCGTATTGCATAAATGGCTAATGTCTCACAAAATCACAGCAACAAACTGAGCTATGTAAAGAAGGTGCAGTCTAGTGGAAAAGTAATAAGCGTTTTGCAGAAAAACGAGTCTTTGTAGTAATGGTTACCATTTGATCACAGCCGTGTTAGGTGTGGTTGGTTAATACGCCACTGTGCTACGCCCATTCCAATCTGATTCACGTTCCGATGAACGGTTTTAATGACCAATTCCTTACGATCAAACCCTACACAGCAGTTGATCGACCCACTAAATAACTGTCGCTGAATGATCTTAGCTCTGCTTGCGACAGCCTATGGCTGATTTGATCTGCTTTGACTGGTTACAAGTTTATCAGTGAAGATGGTACTAAGATCTAATCGCAATGCAAGATTTCATTTTTGAAATGCATATCTCGTCCTCGTTCTTGATCAATCTTCAGATATTGTGACAGCAACCTCCATCCCCAGAGAAAATATCCTTCTCTCAATTTCCTATCTTCACCACGCTGTCTATATCAGAATCGTACGATCTCGGTTTACGACCTTTGAAGACAATTCCACAAGTCCGTTGTCTCAGGTACTGGGAGAAACACTGAACTAACACCCTGACTTCTGGTTTGTAAGCCACAATATATTTTTGCTGTAATATGCGCCGCCGTAGGGTCTGCTAAACAACTGATTCATCTATTGTGTCGGGATAGGCATTTGGTTTAGCCACAGCAACCGTGCTTGCATTTTTCGCAGACAGTCATCGTGTCGCACGATAGTCAACCGTCTCACTCGCAGCGCTTCTCGTTTTCAGGAACGTTAGTAACGGTCTTTTACCAGTTTTGACTGCCGTTTCGGGCTTCCTGTTCAACTGGCCATAATAAGGGTCGCTGGTACTATGCTCGATTTATCGTTTTCCGCACACACCTTGAGTTCTGTGGACATAAACGGGTGTCCATTATTGCAGAACAATACTTCTGACAAGTAAATTGAGCAGGTCGGTTGACGGTGATATAATATGAGATAGCAACGATTAATAAAATAACCTCAAAAGGACTCCATGAAGTTGTCAATCGTAACCCAGTGTTGTTGGCCATTATGTACGAAGACGTCGGCTACGAGTACCATTCATGGAAACTCTTTGGACATCATCCTTTCTTTCATTCGTTTACAGTTACGCCTTCTGCCAAGATCGCACTACGAAATGAAGTTTCTCGGGGTTTTGATCAGACCATGCCAATAGCACAGTTTACTTGTTCTTCAAACGCAGCATTATGGTTTAACGTTTACCAAATGGATTTAATCAACCAAATTCTGTTGAAAAACTCTGGGGACAACCGATCGTTCTGCTTTAAAAGTTAACTTCTCCTGAAAAAATGCCCGCGATCTTTAAGAATCTGATGAGTTCACCAGATCGACTCCCGTTATTTTGCTACCAAGTGTTTCCGGTCATACTACTCAGCCCTCTAAACACATTTGCGTTCTGAAACTGAATAATCATTCCCATCGGTATCACCTTCTAGCCTTCAGTAGCAACGACCTCGAACTAAGAAGCATTTATCCCAGTACCAAGTATATGGTTTAAGGAGAAGTAGCATCAATGCTCACTTAGGTCTTCGGTTAATAAATAAACTCATATTTTACAGCCATATCATCATTTATAACAAACGCCAAGGAGCGACACACAAGCTTTTACACTAGTCCCATCTGATGTTCGTAGTCCGTGTGTACAACAGTTTTTTCTTTCAATAGAGAGGTCTGGCTTCCTCACAGACATTGTGCTGAAACTATCTGTCGAAATTTTGTATAGATGTCACAAATTTCTGTCCAATCTACCAAAGGTCGAATCACTAGGGACCATAAACGAAATGTTAACATCAAGCAACATTGATCTATTTTAGCAGTGAATATTAAATTATAATAACAGGCAAATATTTGCCAACAGGCATGTAAATCAACTTTGACAAAATTTTCTACGACGTTTGGTGTCAAAAATCGGGGCAAACGTTTATCGCAAACGTTCCTCCCAGCTGACCCTAAGGCCCATATCGAACAAAATCAACAAAGACATTTTGCAACTAAACTTCCATTATACTGAATAAGATACACAGTCCGATTACTGATGAATAGCATAGGATTTTGGTTTTTCATATAAATTCAACATCACCCACAATTGATCGCAGCTGTCGCATTTCCATACACTTTCCAGTCCACTTTTCCAAAACGAAGCACTAGACTCACGTTTCGCTTTCAGTAGAGCTCGTCTGTAGTGCATATCCTTCTCACAGCCTAGACTAGAGCTCTAACCACGCTTTCATGAGGCAACCTTGTTGACCATTGTGCTATTAACCTCACATCAGGCACGACTGAATCGCCATATGTGAACTCTCAACTACATTCGCTTGTGAGTAATGCTCTGATTGTCCGATCACCTTGAAAGGAGACACAGTAACTGTCGTGTTAATTCCATTCGATGATCCATTGACTAGGACTTTTCTCAAAGTTGAAGGAATGCGTTTGCTCTGTCACGAAATTCGTCTGGGAAGTCCACGACTTGCAGGAATTTGAGGTTCACCACTGTTCGTTTTCGAAGAAGGAGCAAGCCAACTAGACTGTCAAAATGAACCATAGACCTTACAGTGAAATTATTTGGTAGGGTTTGGAGGCGGTGTAAATTTTCAGGCAATTGCTAGTCTACGAGAAATATGTGGAGCACGACAGACCTGTGCTTATAAAAGGTCACGAGTCAAAAGGAAACGCTAAACGATTTATCTCGAAGACCAAGTAGTTACGATTTGATCGAATACTTCCATGTCAGCTGGCTAACTTTGTACACAGCAAAGTGGCCACGTAATCTGGTAGCCCCCATGTCTATATAGAACGAAAAAGAAAGAAAGAAAAGGTACGGATCAAGAAAAATCAGAAGCGTCAGTTTATCCACCTGACAGAACAGTAACAGGCCAAGTCCAATTTACATCAGAAATGGAAGGTGGCTTCACAGTCGCAACCACCCCCTTGAAGATCATCTTGATAATGGACACCAACTAACTAAGCACAACTAGCTGGTCTAGCAAGTGATCTTCACCGCACAAGTTGAAGCCACTCAGGACCTGTGTTGAGCAGATCGCTCGATGATCGATACTCTAGCCCCTAATGATAACACAATAACTGCAGTATACTTCCTGACCCTCTTGTTACTGTCTCATGACTACATGTCTGAGAACAACACACTTTCAGAAATCGTTGTGTAAAACAAACGTATCAGAAGACTTGTATTTTATGACCTTACATTAGAACAGCTTGTCAACACATGTCCTGCAATCCCAGCAGGACGGTTCGACAAACGAAATTTTGAAACGATGAATTGATTGTGCATGGAACTATATTTCCATGTGTTGAACATCCAGAAGGCTCCAATTGGATTATCGGTGGATTGACTAACCTGAAAGACTGTAGCCGCTTGTTTTCGAGTGCAATAGTCCACACACGTTGTGGTCCGCCGGCCTTGATAATTCCAAACGTGACAATCATGCACATGCCAGTAGTCAAGATGAGTAGCTGGAACACGTCGGTCCACACGACTGCTCGTATGCCGCCCTGTTAGAATCAGGGACAAACATCCGATAAATGTAAATAGGTTATCGATCTCACAGCAATAACTTTACATAAAGAGGTGTTCAAATCGGGGGGAAAGTAAGTTGTCTGTGCAAATATTTCGCATCAAGTTACCGATGACACGATAGGAATATAGTTAAAATGGACAACGTTGATTTAAACCTGAATTACACTTCATGTTATTCGTTCCAACCGGGTTAGAAAATAAATAATCAATGCACCTGATAAGAACCGAAGACACGAGGACTGCTTCCAAATGGAACTACTGTGATCGCAAAATACGGTTAGCCTAGGCAATATTTTGATGACAAACAGCAATTACGAAATATGTAAACATACACCTCCACAAACTCACAGACTGGGTTTCACAACTTCTACGTATCTGCATCCGGTACCAGTCATGGAATTCTAGTTCCATTATTGAAGCATTCCAACCAATATGCATCGTTATTTTCCGCAGTTCTTGTTATATTACTCACTAGCATCTCAGAACAGTACATAACAAAACGGCATTGCGTCCAGTGAAACATACCTACTACCATTCAACATACGAGGTCAGTTTTAACCTGACTCGTGGAAAATATTCTCTACAAAATTATGAAAACCAACAATGCTGTAGCCAAAAAGAAACAGAATTAACCAGACCGACAAGAATGCAATTTGAGTTAAATACATGCATGCACACGCAGACAGTTGAGATGGTTTCGCAAAAAAAACAGCTTGTCAAGTAGATGTGTTATCAAGAGGGTGAGTGGAATGACGATCTAATGCGGTAACTTTGACGCGATTCAACAATTCAAGCTGGTAAATGAAGTCATTGTAATCAAGTTGAAGTACATGAAACAACAAAACAAAAATAACCACGACACTGGCCGGTGACTTGTTGGTAAATATGCAAGAATGTTGCTGATCAGGAATGTATCGATCTCGCAGAAAATCATATAGAGTAGAAGAGCACAAACACTCAATCACAGCGGTAAGTTTGAAAAATCACCATATAAATGCGAGTAGTGAATAAATTATAACCAATCGATAGTTATAGTTCCATCAGGATCTCATTAAATAAGAACAAACCAGATGGTCAATTATTGCTTCGCTAATTGAGTAATTTTATTAATGTGACGTTCGGCGGATGTAAGACGATAGTCACAGTCTGCCTCAAATGCACATTGTGATATCAGCTGTCACGCCCGGAATGCGAGAAAAATGAATGAGCCCTCATAGCTCAACAGTAAAGCGTCGTCATATGTGAAGCATTATGTGAACTCTGGGCGTGCCCGTCCTGGGTGTCTCACAATAGGCACAGCCAAATCAGCGCGTTGGGGTGATTGCCCACGAATGCCAGTAAAGAGTGCCAAAAGAGAATTGGAATTGCAACAGCTATAATGAAACGTGACTGAAGTTCAACCAATAACTTTCAAGACCCCCAAGTACTTATCATTGGTCAGAGCACCGCTGTGTGGTTCCAGTGAAGTCGTAGATTTCAACCAGAGGCAAAAGTAAAATGATCGGTTTTAGGAACGGGACGCTTATGGCACCACATTCCAAGATGAAAATAACTGGGCATTAGTGAAGAATAAGTGTGGCTGAATGTTCGGCTTTAATTATTTGGCCATGATTACAAGGTGAGCCACATTACCGGAACCAGCCCGGTGACTGGAAGGAGGTGAAAAGTTTAGATTCGAGTCAGCGGGTTGAACAAGCAATGGAGAATGCACGCAGCATTTACACATTGTGTTCGGTTCGGCACTTTGGTGCCAAGTACCGGAAGTATTGGAAGGCTTGAGAGATAAGTACATGGGGTTGTCGTAAGTAGGTCAATTTTCTCCCGACGTAAACTCGATGAGCCAAGCGTATCACACTATCAGAACTAGCCTGATGGGAAGACGATGAGAAAATGATGACCGCTTGGGGTGTAAGCACAAAATCCAAGCATACATCGTCTGTTTGTTCGATTAAGCTTAAGGAAACTGGAGGAGAATAACAGTTGTTAACACAATCGGCTATGAAAAACCAAATCGAGTAGAATGGGGCACATGGTACATACAACCCTTTTCCAAAACAACCGTCGGGTAGTAACAATCAAGCGACATATGTTAGAAAGAAAAGTAAATTTACAAACTGGAAAAATGATGAGAATGTTAATGGAAAACTGAATCTGTTTTCGATGGTTGAGGAAGAGAAGAGGAATTGGTAGATACGCTTGATCTCGAAGGTTCAACAATAATATGATTGATGAGTTTCACCTCGGGGTTGGCCGACAAACGCATGTAAATAGACAAGCGATTAACAGCGACACTCTAGTATCGTAGATGACGTTTCAAACTGGTCATGAGTACGAGATTCTTAGCCTCCCAAATAAACTTTGTGATGTGTTACTCGGAGGACACACTCAAACGAACGCATTCAATAAGTATGAGCTATCCAATTTCCGACATATCACAAAAAGTGTGTTGGCTGTCGATGTCAATGCTAGCTATTATTTATTCCTATTCATCAACCCTCATTGCTGAAGTTCGAGATAGCATCAGTTGTAATACACAAAAGCAGATTGTATACACTATACTGATAAGATCACGTTGATTATAGCAGACATGGAAGTGTGATGCGATGCGGCACCAACAGCTATGTTACATACCTACAACACTTGAAGACATTCTCCTTGTTGAGATAGTAGAACGAAAAGAGACAACCAGAATACAACATTCTGCTTACCACCGTAATCAGACAGATGACTAGTTTCCATATAAATGATCGAATGTTTACAGTATATCGGGTCCTCAAACTAACCGAATCACATATTGTGAAGACTGATACAAATTAGAAACGTTTACTTACCAGAGCTGTGTAGAATGTGGTAACTAGACCGGTGGAGATCAAGGACAGCCAAATGGGAAGACCAATAACTATTTTTGGAAAGGGAGCCAAAAAGTGATGAGTCAATATCCGGTCACTCATTTTGCGAGCAAAATTGGACATTTGAATATACACCTGAAATGAACATACAATTACAGGTACAAATAAAACGACAACCGGCAATTATCAAGCACTTTTTTCTGTTGGTTATAATCACGAGAGATCTGGATCCGTATGGATTTCTGCATTTGGGACCGTTGTTATGCTAAGTTAAAACAACGTCATTCAATTTATAATGCCAGACGTTATGGTGAAAGTAAACTGCTGTTGACTGTTTTTAGATTAAAGCCGTTAGGCCTCGGAAACATCCTAGACGTGATGATCACGGCATATTACAGTTGAAGTAACGATGTGATATAAGTAGTTTCTTCAATACAATGAACGTCCCCGAAGGAAAATGAATAATCTAATACCAAGAACATAATGATATCTATTGAATGGATGTTGTAGCTCACTTAGAAGTAAGTGATTGACAGCAGTTCCCCGAGGATGTGACAACCAAATGTGTAGACACCCATACTTCTATTATATAACTGAGGTGCAAAAATCCGATTCGGCACTAGAAAAGAAGTTCACTCATAAAAAAGCAAGTCGTTTGAGATATGCGTTAACGGTAGAAAAGACCAACGGGCACGGTTCACAATGCAACAACAATAGCTGCAAGAAGTGGTAGCATACAGTTGCAGACGTGAGACCTGCGGCCCGTACTACCGTTTTCGAAGTTGCACAACAAAACACTGCTCAATCAAAAACAATGACTTCATCAACAGAGACAGGCTGTCCAATCAACAGTTTCGATTATTGGGCTTACACTCAACTGGACTAAAAACATTTATCAAGTTTGTTCAATGTAGTCAACAGTTCGTAGACCACGACTAGGTCATCAATTGGCCACCATGATGCATCTTTCAAAAGTCAGTGGATGTCTTCAATACTCTGCTACACAGATTTGCCGTCAGTATACAGTACAAGTGGGCAACTGGTGTAGACAGTACAAAACTTTTTCCAGTTACAACTTTCAAAATTGGTGATTATCATTACCAGTGGATGAACCGTGTTGTTCGGTATGCGGTATACCCGATTGATGAAAGTTAACTGACTACGACAGCGGTGAACGATAAATCCGGATTTGGACACCCGGTGCCGAAATACGATCGCTGGATCGATAGAAACCGGGAATGCTTCGTTGCCTTGACAGCAGGACAATTTAAAACAGGGTTTCGAATCAAATTCCACAAGAAGATGGAAATACAAGTGCTGCGGGATATCGTCATTTTGTCGAATCGCAATGGATTCTTAATCAAAAATCAAGTGAAATGTATGAAAACAATGTGAATGAAGCACAATTGAACGAATAAAAGGCCTTAAGTTATTACGCAAGGTAGTGGTCAATAAGAACAGACGAAACACTGACATACCACAACAGATGACTTCTCGCTAGGTTGATGAATAGTACACTTGTCTGGCTGCCTTTCCAGCGATCGGTGTGCAAATTCATTGTCCAGTGACTAAACTTAGTGTAACTAACACGACAACCTGCATGTGGTCCCCCTTACTTCGTTAGCTACCGATGACGCGACTGTTTCTGAGACTGAAAGCCAATCCGGAGTATCTATGCGAATTCCGATTCCACACGGCATATGTCACGATCGCACTATGCTTTGGAAGGAAGATACTACGTTGTCAGGTGTAAACTGACGTATCTGAACAGACAAAAACACAAGCGTTCCACACTCACCAGAAGGAGGTCACTTCTGGCCTAGGATCTCACTTAACGGACGAAATGAAAACAAAACTGACGCAAACGCCATACGTAATGGTGGTCCTGCTTCCTTTGATTAGCTGATAACTGCTACGTTTCTATGTAAACAGTTGAACTTGACATTCGCTGACATATATCCAACAGTTGGCAGAGTTCAGCTCGCGAAGCTGCTTGCTTAAAACACCGGAAGCAAATAAGAGCGGATAACGAGGCTTCGTGAACACAGCATGCTATAAAGGTAAAACAAGACGGTGCAACCAGGTATTTCTGAAAGCATTTCTATCTCATTTGAACAAAAGCTAGCAGGGCTCAGAACAAGGAGCCATATGCGATAATCTCGAAAAACCGCAATGATCCTTACAACACTTGACGGCATACTCCTAAGAGAAATTAAACTAGCCACTCATGTCGCTGACCACGTCTTCTAACACTTTCTGTGATCACTTGTCTGTTGGCGTTTCTTCACCCTCAGAAACGGAGGTTTCATCTGAGATTAAGGTCCTGGAACATCACAATGCACCCAGCCCATACGAATCCTCTTCTGCAGTTTTGTAGATAGGGTGTCATACCTTATGAAGTGGTGACGACTCTGCTTCGGAAACTCTGAATTAGTCGTTCCAAACGAACAGGTTGTGAGTAACATCATCCCCCATTCAAAAAAGGGATAAAGTAATTCGTGTGTGGTCCGTCTCAACATGGAATATGGTCGCTATAAGATAGGTTCGCCGTTTCCTTAGCGCCCAGACGATAGTTAGACATTCTTTATCCGTGGGGGATTACTTTTTCTCTGCTTCCGTCAATATTCGGCTGACATATCCAACTGTTTCCGACGACTGTGAAACAATTGCCTCGCTTCCGGTATCATTTGTACCAAATGACACCGTGAATGGTTTATCCGGTTTAGGGATCGTGAGGTACCGTCGAATGTTGGCAGCATCCTGCTTGAGTTGTTAGAACGCCACCTTCAAATTTTCAGTCCAAACAAATTTCCCCTTCTTCTTCAGCAGTTGGAGCAGTGGATATGCTTTCTGAGAAAACCCTGGCGTAAATTTTGAATCGTAACCGACCATTCCGAGGAAACACCTCAGTTGCCGTTTTGACATTGGTGTTTAGAAGTTCTTGATGGCTTTGGACTTCTTTAAAAGTGGTTGGGTTTTTTCATTATCAACCGTATATCCCAAAAAGACGATTGAACTGTGACCTATTTGGCACTTCTTACTACTCAGTTTTAAGCCAGCTGCATCGATTCGTCGCAACACTGCTCGTAGTCTATCCGTGTGTTTCAATGCAGTATTGGAGAATACAATGATGTCGTCGCCGTATATGGTTACTCCCTCCTGACCCTCTAA
>JTDE01021216.1:22103-35046 GCA_014338405.1 Paragonimus skrjabini miyazakii | reverse complement strand
GTGGCGTCGTATAGACGTCCGGTTGTCGTTGAAAGGAAGGGTATATAATGCCTGTGTGCGTTCCATTTTGCTTTATGATTCGGAAACTTGGCCTGTTCACAAAGAAGATATCAACAGGCTTGCTGTGTTTGACCATCGTTGTCTCCGCCAATTGACCCATATTAAATGGACTGATCACGTGAACAATGTGGCAGTACGCCGGCGAGTATTCAGGAACGCTCGGGATGCGCGATCAACTGGTCAACTAATCACGGTACACAGATTGCGATGGTTAGGTCACGTACTCCGTATGTCACCTGATCGTGTACCGTACCGGGTGTTATATGCTGAAGTCACCAACAGTTGGGTAAAACTGCGTGGTGGTCAAGCAACAACGTGGTCAGGAAATATGAAGACCTTGACTGCTCCAATGAGCAAAGTGGGTAGGTGTCGCCTGCCTGGATGGGGTCCTCGTGATCACTCAAACCGCTGGTTAGAGACGCCATCCGAGACGGCAGTGTGTCGCAGTCAATGACGTACCTGTATCCACACCATTTCTAGTTCTTCCGCTTAGTCTTCTTTTATTAATTTTCAACCTTCTTAGTAACGTTTTCTTCTAGGATATTCCGTCACTGTTGAGGCGAACAGCGGCCCGAGCCACAGTACCTTTTGGTCAGGCTCATGGCTGTTATGATGATGATGATGATGATGAATGAGACCACAGTTGAAAAATATCAAACAGATACGCCGAACTGAGAGGAAAGGGGAATACTCTGGTCTCAACCGGACCACGCAGATGGGCGAAGCCGAATGCCCAGTTATTCCTATCTAGACGGCTCTCCATTGGAGGCACAAATAACCATGCAGCTTAAAATGTTAAAGAGCATCAAGAACACACCATCATTTCCGAAAGTGGTGACTAGAGACTGCTATTAGAAATGACAATCCCCTTTCACATGGCTCAAGAATCTGAGGAGGTATCTGGGAATTAAGGGTTAATATCGGCAACCTTGTTTTCAAAAGGAGAACCCATAACCTACGTGGCAATCACATACGCGACAATTTTGTCTCTAACGCATTCAAGTCACTCACTTGCTCAGTAACATTGTGTTAGCTGAAATTACTCAAAAAAGGCTTGCCTCGTAAAGAACAGGTGTGATTCCAAACAAATCATGAATATTTTCAGCACTTTTTCATCGTGAGTCTCGTTTTGAAGTATCGGCACTTCTACAGTCGCGGTATTGTTAGACCATATGTTTGTCACCTATTGCCCTAATGGTAACGTTTTTTGGAGCAGCCACCTCTGTCAAAGAGTCCCAGAGAAATAGATCGATCATCTAAGAGAACTGTACTCCCAATTCGTAAGCACGATAATATTTGACGGACAACCATCCCGGGTGTTCGTCACTTCGAGTGATATTCGACACGGATACCTTATCTTTCCTCATGCGTCCAACATTGTCATCAACGACATTGTGGAAGTTGCGTCTGGTGTTGAGTCTATTTTCATGACTAAGTTGGCCTACAATTAATGCGCGGACGGCGTTAGCCTACTTTACCCCTCTGCAAAAGGCATTTAGACAAGACTAGACAAGATGAAAGACCTGTGTGGTCTGCAGGGAATGTGCCTTGCGCCTTCAAGGCACAGTATGCCACTTCAAGATTGGTCCATTCGAGGTACCACTTTATTGTCAGCAGTTCACTTGCGACGATGCAGCGTTTCGCATGCTTAGATTGCACCACCTTGTCAACATGTGACATTGCCGGTGAGATATAAAACAGAATAGCAAAGATACGTGCTATGTTTGTCAGCTTGCATCATATGTGGCATTGACATGAAAAGAAAATAATCCGTGATGCATGTGTATGACCCATTTTTCTACGTG
Organism: Paragonimus skrjabini miyazakii; assembly: GCA_014338405.1. Classification (NCBI taxonomy): domain Eukaryota; kingdom Metazoa; phylum Platyhelminthes; class Trematoda; order Plagiorchiida; family Troglotrematidae; genus Paragonimus; species Paragonimus skrjabini miyazakii. The sequence continues at coordinate 33,181 of JTDE01021216.1, read as the reverse complement.
GTTCAGAAACGTGACCTCCGTTTGACAGACATACCAACAGACTTGCGGTATTTGACCATTGTTGTCCACGTCAGATAACTAACGTCGAATAGGATAATCACATGAACGATGCGGCAATTCGATGGCGTGTATTTCCAAAATTTCCAGGTACTATGCTAATTGGCCAGTTAGTTAAAGCGCACGATGTGCGATGGTTGAATCACGCGCACTGTATGCCGACTGCGAGTTTACCTCACCGCCCGTATGTTGTAAAGCATGCAGCCTCGCTTGTCAATAGCAGAGCACGATTTGAACGAGCAGAGGGAAAAACGGCAGGCCCTAACGCCAATAAATCTGGGAGGTGAAGATGGTAACTAGAAGACTGTTATGCAATGTGCGGGACTGATCACCGAAGGGAATGGCGCTGCACTGCAGCCAGGTTATGGATACAGGTTAGCCGTGCGAAATGGTCATTGCGCCCGTTTCTCGGTATTTTCACACACTCCGTGATGGACGTCTAGCAGTGAATACCTTCCCGGGTTAATCGTCTTTTGCGGTCACAACGGTTAATCACTGAGAACAACGCTAGTTGGGTAGAACCATCAGGCGGTCGGACAAAAGCGTAGTCAGGAAACGGAAAGTCTGATCAATCCAGCAAAGTCGGTAGATGACTCCCTCACAGTTAATGGCAGTCTGCCGCAAGTGGCGGTGTATCTGTATTTACAGCGTTGATCTTTTCAACAATCTTTTCTAAGCAGCTGTTGTTTCATTTTTCTTGTAGTAAGACTTCTGACAGAATAATCCCTATCACTAGTGCAAAGAATGGTGATCTGAGACAAAGTATCATATAGTCACTTTTATAACCGTTTGTGGATGAATGAATGGACATATCTGTTATTGACGCATGGCGTTCCAGCAACGTATTTAGAGTTGGAAATGACTGCTGGTAACTTGACGGCATTTTGTATCTTTATCCTAATTCGGGCTAATTCGAGTACGATCTTGTTGGATTCCAGTGGACGGAACTATGTGACGGCCACTTGATCAATGACAAACAAAACGGAGGTTCCTGAGGGAGGTCTCAACCTCATAGATGAGATATAATATCATGTTCAAACAAAAATGCATTAATTGAGAGACAGCAGTCCTCTGAAGCTACTCAACTAATGAAATAGAAGCAATACGGATAGCCATAATTGATCAAGCAATTGACAAATCGATAGTGCCACTCACCTTGACTGAATGCCAATGAAGGAGCGTAGAGCGCAAGAGAGATGTAAATCCACTAACAGGCCGGGATTGAAAATCGTACGTTTTTGTGTAGAACGGAGAAAAAATCAGAACGGAGTGTACTTGAATTTGGTGTTGAACATGTAATGCACAAGTGGATAAAACCATTAGGACAGAATTACTCAAGTCGTTCGGTTGTGTGATTCGAAATTGAAATGCACACACACACACAAACACACCAAATTACATGTGTGTGGACAATTTGATTTTAAAAGTTAAGTTTTTACATTCTATTACACAAAGCCATTTACTAAGCTATATACTTATCTACACACAAGCTAGATAATTTCAACCGAGTGTGATGCAAACCGGTGCATTCGAGATAACCGAAGTTCAGTCCGGCGATCGTCTGAGCAGTGACTTACGCCATTTCCATTTATTTGCAGAAGTATAGATAATCGAATGCCAGTACAATCAAACCTAGGTAACAGTGTCACCTTCGTTCTCATATAAGTGACACTATTAGATGGAAAGGTAAGCATTAAATTAGGAAAAAATTAGAACACACCCCTGTCCAAGCCATAGCCTGGAACTTCACAAATTTTAAAATCACACACTAGATAGAAAACTGCAATATAAATAGTCTATAGTTGTAGAAAGACCTAGGTGTTACAAATAATTGTTTGCAAATCAAATGATTGGTGAGGCATTCATTTTGATGCTTAGACGGTGTTGCATTCTACATAATTAGCATCCGACGTTACTTAACGAACAGTAAGCTTACTTGTAAGCCAACACAGTCAATTTACTGACGTTCGTTTGCGATTGTACAATATACAAAATTGCCTATTCTTGCAATACTGGATCAGAGGCAGGAGTTCTTGCAAGTCGAACACATGACATTGTCAATGGTAGATTTCATGACAAACGTTTAAAAGCACTTTGGGAGGTGCCGCTTTTCAACTCCTCAGGATAGAAGAAGCTATAAATATGTTTCCCAATATCCAGGTTCTCCTATAGATTATGCTGGATTCCTCTACCAGCAGACACCTTTAGCATTATCGTACATGGCATCGAATCCGAATTCCGTGCGTTCCTTGCAATCAGGCATAATACAAGCTGACTGATTAAAAGCAATTAAGCTACCCCGTTGCTCATTTATCAAATAAACTTACTGTTCGATACTGTGCCAATGACACGAACGGTACAATTAGGCCAACTATCAAGCGCATATCTTTCAGTAGTACGGACAAATCTGCGTGTTAACCCATCAATGGAGAGTAATCACTTATTTTGCTCCGTTTCTGATATGCGAGCCTTTGAGTTCATCTGCAACATGTGCGGTCAGCTGGATAGCATGTCTTATCTCAACAACAAGGGTTAGACGAAAAATGATCAATCTCACAGTTAAGGCTGAATCGTGTATGGTCTACGACTTAACATAAATTGTTTCAGTTACGTGCGTTTGTTTTCAACGCTCAAAGGCGTTTTTAGGAATGCCGTTTTTGCATACCATATGCTGCAACAGTGACGCTCCACCAGGTTGGGGCTAATGAACTTAATTGCAGTTAATGAACCAAAAGCTAGTTCATCAAAATGTGATGCTATTGGCAGGGTTTAGTTTTATTACTAAACAAAAGCAATTCAACACAAAAAATGATAGACCGAATAAGCCAAACATTGTTCAAAATAACCCTTGGTGAGCTTGACGAACAGCAGTAGGGTTTGATTAGCTAATTCAACAGATTATGTCTACAAGAGTGATGAAACCGATTCACTAACTGGAAACGAGTCGGTTACAAACATGCCTGCACGTACAATAAAAACAGATAACTGCAAAAGATATACAAGCCTACAAAAACGACTGAAAAAAAGCAGAATTCAATGAGCTTGAACCGGGCAGGTGTTACAGCAATCAACATCAAAAACTGGACTATGTGGCATATAATTGGCCTCGACGTTATTGCTTGTAGATGTTCATTAAGTCTAGATGGTCAGAATGGCGACTGTCAAGCTGTAAAACCTTATCGCGTTTGCTGTCATCAGGCAGACGATGTCTTAGGTGAAGACTGTCTCTTGTTAGTCTTTCCAAAACTAGCCAGAAGCAGCAGCCGAGATGGACACAACTGGAGCGCACTTTGTGAATCTTAACCTATTTTGTACTTGTTACTTACATGAACTTGTTTCTAACATTAACCAACGACAGTTACACCTGCATTCACACAATACAGCTAAGTGAAATTCAACACACGGTTATGGGGAGACTGACATCAGGTTTCATCTCTGCTGCATCTTCCCGGGCTTTCAAGCGTTGTCGGTTAAGTAGTATGAAGGATACGACCAAAATATAATGACGGCGATAAAAAAACTGTTTCAAATGCTATCGCAACCCATATCGGTCAACGTTATGCATGCGAAATAGTGTCAACTATAGAACTGACAATGAACCCATCAGGCACCGTTTGATTTCTGAACCTCACTTATTCAGGTTGCTGACCGTGTGCATTCCGTCGTTTTACATTGACGTCAAGCTTGATTTTAACCATGTGCACAACATACATGTACGTGTGTAGGAACCGTCGAAGTGTTAACAAAGAAAATGTGCTAGACAAACCTTCAAAAATAATGCGTCAAGAACTTTCAGCTCAGAAGTCCCTTAAGAGGTTTTGCTTTAAATCATATGAGATCGTTGTGACAAAAACAAGTTTCTGAGTGAAATAATATCAAAAACCTACATCCATGGAATAATCGGCTCTAGCCATTTTCTTTGAGAGATACGATACCAATAGTAACGTGTAGTTGCGTTGTCATTAACCCAGTGGAATCCACACTGTTTCAACTGAATTCGAATATCTATTGTTTTTCTTCAGTGTACACTAACTGATAACAAATACAAGGGTTAAGGATAATCTTAATAGGCAATCGGACAGTAAAAACAACGACGAACAGAAAACAGTAAACGCTTACCATCTGAAGACAGAAAATTAAAGATGCAATCCATCGAACACATTTTCCAAACCGATATTCCAAATACTGCAGGAACCAAGGCAAATGTATGATCACATCGTTTGCAACAGGTACATGAATAATACAATAAGCGTTGCGATCAACACAGCTTCCCAGCGCTGAATCAATAAAAAAAACATATCAACACCTGGCAAAAAGCTGACTGGGAAGATGTTTGAAATCAGTCGAAAATTTCTGACTTCAAACGAAATGTACCGAAAAAGCTTCAGTCGATCTAACACGAAAACAAATTCCCGTGAGTTGCACTTGAATGTTCTTGGTGAAAAAATCCCTTAGTACACGCAGTGGAGCATCATCTAGGCCCCAACGTTAGTGTGTGATTACGAAACAGAATGTAAACTAATGTGTCCAATTTAAGACTCCAATGCTAGATTCAACAGGTTCCGAAAGCACCCGGGCTACAACAATCAAACGACGAACATATCACGCAAATTATGCACAGGTTAGGAACAGAAAATGTGACTGACTTTTCAGAGTGTAGCGGGTGAACGAATAAAGTATACACTATATAGAGACAGTAGGTGACTAGAACGCACAGTTATACACCGTTTGTGTGAGAATCAAAAAGGGCATCAGAGAGTATGGAGTAAACAAACGAAAAAAGCTGTTCTATCGGGGAACAACAATGCAATGCATTCTCTCAATAGTAACTACTCCAAATGGAAAGCACATAAAAATGATAGACAAATTTATATCTGCTGTGGTAGCACAAATAAGCCGAGCACTTTTAAAAACAAGTGAGCTAGTCTAAACCACATTGAACAACCGTGGACGTTGGGAATAAGTTGTGTGGTTACGAAAAGTCATAGAACATCTGTTTAAAACCAAATTCATCTCACCATATACATAACAGATTCAAAGACTTGGTAACAATTAGTACAGCTACTGAAACACCGTGTAACAATAACGAGTTTTTTTAATCACCGTCTCGAAAGTCCAGTAATGTTGCTGCGTTCTAAGTTAAAAGCAGGAGGAAATGGGTCAGCTTGCAAAATGGTCCTGGGAATTCTGAAAATATATTATGTGGGGAGAACCGTCGGAGCAGAAAAATCAATTGGTATTACTATATAGCGAGAAGGTGTCCAATAAAGCACAATGTCTATTGTCCAACACGCTATTTACCATGCCAGGCGCACGCTCGCGTTTTTGAATCACAATTCCAATCCATAACATCTCCCTGTTTCCGCTCACACGTTGTGTGCACTTCTGCCCGATTTATGTGTATGATCAGCACCTTCTATCGGGGGGTTTTCCGCCTGCTATCCCTCGTACGTTGGTCGGATTTTGTTGACCAATGGCCCGTCCGGTCGGTCGTGTTGTCAGCTGTCTATTCACTGTGGGCTTTGACCGTACTCCATGGCCATGTCGAGATATTCCTCTGAGTGTTGGAATAATCGCGCCCCCGATCTCGTCGTCCATCCAATTTTGCCTGTCACGTCTCGTCTGTTGGTCCGATCCGGTGGAGCGTTGAATCACCCGGTCGCCCACGCTGTCCCCGATACGCCGGCTGTGGGCTTTTGGACATAGCTTCTCTCTCACGTTCAGGTATTCCGCCGAGAGTTGGAATACTCGCACATCCGGCCTGAAAATCCACCACAGTTCTATAGCTAGCTTATTCTCTATGCTGCCTAAAAGTGAATCTTCTATAAAAGAGTTTCGCTTAACTTTGTGAAGTTGATCAAATCTTAGTCACTTCGTGACAAGTGAAAATCTGGAAGGACTATTAGAAAGTTCCAAAGTTCCTGAAAATTGAATCCATAAAGTGAGCAAGTTAATCGATATTCCGTATGCAAGCAAATTCATTTTATTCAATCCTTCTATAAGCCGGTGAATTGTGTACCGCAAAAACGATCAAGTTTGGTTGTGTGCAAACTCACGTTAAAAACAAAGCGCCATTATGAGGGTAATTTGGATTCAACGTAAAATTAATTGTTTTAGACAAGCTTTTTTGAGATAATAAGCCGATTCTTTTCACTTGAGTAGTGTCTTCTCAACAGTCCTCAGTGTTGATGATAAGTTGCAAGTGAACATAAAGAACAAATGTGATGAAACAACCTACTTACGTCGCCTCAAGTAATTTGAAGGGGACAAGCAGAGATAAGGCTTGTAAGGTGCTATGATATTTATTATATTCGGTGGGTTGAGAACCCGTCCGCATTCGAAATGTCAACAAGTATCCGATAGTCGATTTTGGTTGTCTTCTATTGCTAATGTGCGTTAAGTGTATTGATTACCTTGATTGTGTTAAGGCTTGTAAGTTTGTATTTTACAGAGCTTGTGTTTCGTGATACGGTAGATCAAGTAAAGACATAGTTTACGTTTACTGAGACATGCACTCCGCATACCGATAAAGCGTCTTCTAGATAGAGTACCATTCAACTCTGTCGCTGGAAAAAGTCACAAAGCTGCAAAGTAAAATCATAACGAGTCATTGCTCACCTTACTAATATTGTTGAGATACAACAGCAACAACAAAAATTTGCCAGGCATTCGCGAAGAACAAAGAAAAGTTTTAGCAGAGACTAAATATAAACGGCGGAACGACATATCGCTGATATAAATTGCAAGTCAAAACGCGAACAGCCCACACAGAAACCACTTAAGTTTGGAAACAATGAATTGAGTCATCAACGAAAGCAGGATAGCATGAGTGAGACTTTGTAAGTAGGTACAATAAGTAATGAACCTCCACAAATAAGGTTTTAAATTTTCCACTCCGAACCTTCCTTGTGACTTAATTTATAACCATCAGAATCAAAGGAGTTACAAAATTAAAAACGGAATAGACAATAGATGGAATTCGAAACTATGCCAGTATTTGATTGGACATAAACATAATCCGACTTACTTCATGAGCAGTGGCTAGACGAAGCTTGTAAAACACGGGCATATAGACTTCGGAAGCCACCGGAAAAGCAATCAAATGGGCGGAAATCATCCCAGAGAATTGGATGCCTGTTAGGTAGGCTTCAGCTGCGGTGCCTAACAACGAAACAGCTGAGAGAAAGCTGGCCACGACACTAGAAAACACAGGAAATAAGGATAACTGACGATTCCCAAGAAATATGGTTTCTGTATTCTCCTTTTCTTCATCCAACTGTGTTTGGTTTGTCCGAAATAGCCTGCCCAGTAATAAAATGATGCGGCCTCGAAACCGGTGATAAATTCCGATCAAAGAGTAAATCGCTAACCAAAATACGAAAATGGCATAATCTGACCAATGCAACGAAAAATCCATTTCTCATCGAATCCGCAGTTCTGCTTTATTGCTAGTTAGCTGAAAGTAATCCATGGTATAAAGATTCAGTTGCATCCACAAAAAGTCATGATAGATTAACCGTTTACAATGAAATTCTCATTGTCACAGCGCCCGAAACCCCAATTCAACAACATTCCCAGCCCAAGACACCAAAGAAAACATGAAAAGCGTGAAGAACAAAGATTGCTGAACAACGGCACTGTACTCCTAGATTGAAAATGACCCTGAACAAGAAACGGGAAGTTCATCACCTTCCAAGAACGCTCCAAACAATCTGATTAGACGGCTGACGTCCAAAGAGAACATCTGAACGAACAATAACGTCGTGGATCATTGTATCCCAAATTTGACTTCATTTGTAGTCTGGGGTCAGGATTCCCCCCTCCACACCATACGCATTCCGCAATGAAAAGCGTAGAGACAAATTTAATTTCATTACCGTTGCGCGAATGTAAAACATTTAGTGATGTGAAATCGTTACAGCTGACGGAACGGGTTGATGAGAAACAATTGATCAATCATTGAACAAAAATGAAAAAAAAAATTGAGGAAAATAATAATAAATAACTTTGTTAGTCAACTCTGGTCAATCACATACACCGGATGGAAAATTACAAAACAATCCCAACGTTTAGCAATATCTTCCTTATTGCTGAGCCAATAGCAATCGCTTTCCGCATTAAATGAGTAGGCTGGTTATTGTTCGAATAGCCTCTCTAGAAATTTAGTCATGTAAAAAGTATAAAAGATAGCCCTGACGAAATTATACGGCAATCTCAAGTTGCTGTTATGCCCTCTGACTGAAGCGTTGACCCAACGCTATCTATCTGTAATGACAACAGGTGTTTTAATGGTCGGAAACACGGTCCGTTCATGTAGTTGACAGGAGACTGTAATTTTCCAGCAGGATAACGCTTCAAATCAACCATCGAATGTCACAAAAACACGGAAATTTTGAATGCATCTATTGGGATGTTGAAATAGTTAACTTTTGTGACCACCAATACCTGTCCTATAAAAAACTGAGTAGCCAAGATAATTGCTGGTCAAAAAAATCACGAAAGATCACTGAGTACCGCAGTCTATGACGTGACTTAATCCGCGACATTGTTAACCCATCTAGTTGACATTATTCTATTCAGATGTTTGTTTCCATTGCTTCTGTCAAGTTGCTTCTCCGGGGTTGTTTCATATAAGTGGTGAGGTAAACGGTAAGCCGGAGCACAATGTGAACTAATGAGTATGACAGTTGTCCACCACTTCACTGTTGATCACTGGAACATGCATACACATACGTTCAGCAGTGAGCCATGTCGAAGGCACTATGGTTGTGACCATCATTGATCCTGGCAGTGGTCCATGAAGTAACGAATGAAATTAATATAAACGACTGGAAGAGCAAGAACCATTACGAAGGAAAACTAAAAAAGAAACCGGCCTTCTCGCCAGTACAGACGGTACAGCGTATTGCCGGAGAATGCTTCTAGAAAACGATGTGAATGGATATACACATTCCCCAATCTGCCACGTGGCACTTTCCAAGTCTATTTAGCTGGGCGGTCAAAGTCCTCTTAGGCTGCGATCAAATAACTGCATCGCCGCCCTCAGTAGTCGCGTTGGAAAATGTGCCCTCTGATCATACGGGATACGTAACTCAGTAAACGTTGAGTGTGCGGCTTCAGAACCTCGGTTATCAGTCGTCAAATTGCAGATTATCTACAAATACGCATTGGCTGATTGTGGCATTATCCATGCAATAAGCCTACCTGATACGATCCAACCCACGAAAACACTAGTGATTAAACAACAAAACCTTACATAAAACTTTCTCTCAAATAGGCTAGGTCTGGTCTGCAGAGCAAAATCAAACGCACATACGCATTGTATACCTTTCCCTTACTTAATAATCAGAAGTCAAGGCCAGGCTGGGATGGAAGAAGAGTGACGAAATCTTCAAGTGCTTCCCTTATCCTCACGGACATCTGGTCATCAACATTATCAGCTGATGAGGTGATATCACTCAGGTAGATGAAGCGAACAAAAGGGCGCAGGAGGCATTTTGATAACGAAAGAGTGAAAGCATATTGAATCTAGCCTTGTATCGACGCATCTTTACTGTTCAAATTGCATATCATACAGACCAACTACACAATTCAACCGATTTCACATGGCTTGTAGAGAGAATTATCAAAGAGACGTCATTTCAGCAATCGGCAGATACACTACTACGAGATTATCGGAACGTCCGAGTGCTTCTTTCAAATTATCACTTGTCACGCAGTTATAGGAACAGAGAGGTCGGACGTCACTATCGAACATCATCCAGAGTGAAGACAACCTGAGATGGTTACCCAAGATTATCCACTCTGCACTCGGAGTGGACATATGACCATTTTAACGATTTCACGTTTAACGTGAATAATGAAACCGTTCCTAGAGGACATATCTGTCAACCGCATTGAAAGCAATCTTTAGACTTAAAAATATCCCGGGCATCGACTGAGAATAAGCAGGCTGATGTTCCAATTTTTGTAGCAGAGTAAACATGGTTGATATACTCCTAATCAGGTCGAAAATTTACTTGCTCACTTATTTGTCTCTGCCTCAGAAACTGCGGGACTAGCAGACCGGCTGATATTTGAGATGCGACGGGGACAAGGTTAGTAGTTTTGTGGCTGGCCATTGGTATTTTTGTAAGTTTTGGAAAAAAAATGATTACCCAAAAGCACTGCTCATGAGACACTGTTCAGTCCTCTAAGTGGAACGATAAGGTAACCTCCAAAGCTGACTGGGCAGACACAAAGTAGTTAACTCTCTCCACAAAGCCCATATCCCCTCCTGACATTTTGCCGTGATAAGCTGTAACTTTGTGGGTCATCTTTCCAATGCAATCTCACAGCCACCTTGTCGACAGCCAACAAAACCACGATAAAAGCCACACAGCATTCCTTGATGGAAGTACCCTTCTCACTGCTTTAGTTCAGCCGACTACATAATCCCCACAGTCTATATGCAATCTTTTAGTGAGTTTTCGTTTCTTCTCACGTTTGTCATTGTCGTGCTTAGAGTCAGAGGGTGCTGTCCTGCAATCGTTTCATGCTCACTCACTCTACTTAGCAGGTACATTTAATTTTTTCACGTCTACGTTAACCAACGTGTTTTCTAGTTTGTGTAAGTGTATATGAAGCAAATCTTTAAATTAGGTTGTATTAATAAGGAACAACCTAGTTTCTTATAAAGCATCCAAGCAGTGAATCTACTGGTATCGAACCTTTGATACATTGTATTTAACCACCGAATCAACGAATCCGGCCTACAAGCCACAACTAACAGGAAGAAAAACAGTAATACATACGAACAGCATGACAGTCTCCTGAACAATAAGACATGTGTGTACAGCCTCTTACTGAAATGATGACTTAGTCAGGCTACCGTAGCTACAGCTGTGGGTGATCGATCACAAGGCACTGTGCACGCCTTACACCATAGATTTTGGCAAACTCTGTTACGACTCGTAATACCGGGTAGAACAGGTAAGTCATTCAGTGATCTGGTAAATATAGGCATGTACGCATTTGTGAGA
>JTDE01021216.1:0-22003 GCA_014338405.1 Paragonimus skrjabini miyazakii | reverse complement strand
GCATTGCTCAAAAAGAGGGTATGCAACTTTGCCATTGTAACGTTTTGCACACTATTTTCTATTTCTCCATTTGTGTGGGTTTTCGGCTGGTGAATTAGTTGCACAATTACCTTCTTTCAGCTTTGTGTATCTGCTGACGTATCAAGGCTGAAAACATGCCACCACACGCTGCGTGCGACGTCGTCCAAACTTACCCTCTGGCACTGTTTTCCTCTTGTGTGCTGGCCTATTCAATTCAACGGACTTCGACTTGTCAGTGAGTCGTACCATTTATATCAATACGTCTTATGTTTGATTTGTACGCATGCCGTTTGTACTTATTCGTTTCCGTCACAGCTCTGTTTATGTGTTATCACATTTGGATCATTTTTATTATTTGACTGATTAGGTCACAGCAGATTGAAGCCCAACAACCGATAGAAGCAATTCGTGGGTAAACTGTTTTGGTGCTATCGTGGATCTTGTTTGAGTTAGGTTGTAGCGTCTGCATGGAATTGTGTGCAGGGTTGTACATAAGGGGTTGATTCGTGGGAGTGTGGATGAGGTTGATGCTACGTCATTAAAATGAACTCACTATGACCTTGAGGATCTGGCAGTCATTTAAATATCTAGTTTTGTTCGTGGTCCATTTTCAACAGTCAACCATCTGTTCATAGGATATATATTGAGCTCACCAACCTAAACGTCTTGTAAGTGGACTAGGTTCGTTGTTTCCATTTCATACCCATCAGTACGATACATCACATTTGTGGCCTGCGAAACAACAATTGGTCATTATATCAATTGGATAAATAAACATTGCCGTTTAGATGATGTTGGTAGACGTGTACAGTTTATGCATTTGTACACCACACTTCCATGTTGGTAGCCTGGCGTCAGTTTCACTCCTCTGTGTTTCTTAGCACTTGCAGCTGCAGCTGTTAATGAAAATGCTTCCGCAATTTTTATGTCGGAGTTTGCACAAGTCCTCTAACTATTCTTTGAACTTCGGATACTCCGGCTCGAATATTCATCGTTCACCGCCGTGCTGATTCAACGTACGGAAGTGAATTACCCGTAATTACGGTTGCATTAAATGCACCGCGGCCGCGGTGCGTCTAAACTCTACATCAGGTTAAATGAAATATGCTGTTTTCATGTTTTGAAAATATCATCTGTACCATTTCACTAAAACTTCAGGTCACATTTATTTCATGGGAGTTTCTCCCTTGATAGCACAAATCTGGGTTTAAGCTAGCTGATATCAGCGAAGCTGTTGTTAAATATGGCCAAATCGGAATTCAGCCTTGCGCATTGTTTCTTCGGTTTCTTTCGATGGCTCCTTGAAGACGACGGTAGGTTTCTGAGTGACAAAGTCGAACGGCAGCACGTCACCTTGTGTCCGAATTTTCTGCACTTCTGGCATTGGTGGTGCTTGAATGAACAGAACCGCACAAAGTGCCAATCACCGCACTGCCAGCCTGCAGCTGGGGGCTTGGATAAAGGCTTCATATCATGCTTCTCGCCTCTTCAGTTGCGTGGCCGCTGCGAAACGGCATAGACTGAAGGTAACCCTGATTGTTCAATTATGGCCGTGTCATGTTTCAAATTGTTCAACCGTTGGCACTCCGCTGTTATAGGTACCAAAGTCATGTGAGGGTCTTGTTCAATCTTGCTTCAAGTTCTGGTACGAATGTCAGCATCTTGGATGGATTGAAGACCGCAGACGAATATCAGACACTTGAATTGATCTCCTGTCATTGTCTTCAACTTGAACTTTTCACATTCTCTGTTGACTGTACTCGCGTAAGTGACAAAATCTCCATGTTCATTTTTCATCAGCTTGAGGCACTGATACCGGATGTTGAACAAGGATGTTTGCTCTCTGAAAATATTCGTCAGTATCGTCAGTGTTTCCTCAAAAGTAAGATCACGAGGTTTCTTTGGCAGAATGAAATCAGTAACCCTCGAATGTTCTGTCGTACTGAGTTTGCGATGAAGCAGTCGCACCTTTCCTGCATCATCCATGTCAGCCAACTCCACTCGGAAGACATCTCCGTATCGGCTGAACCACTCCGGCACCGGCATCATAAACGAATTCATTAATGCTATTCGTGATCGTGTCCACTGTTGAACCCGGTTTGATGTTTGAATTTGGCGACATCAGAGATAAGTTGCGCGTTAGTGTTTCGATTAACTTCAGTTGAGCTGCATCGAATTGTGTCTGTTGCTGTTGCAGGATCAGTTTCATTTCTTCCAATGAGATTGTCATTTTCCGCGTGGGTTATGTGTGTAACACCCGAAGTCGCCGCAATTTTTATGTCGGAGTTTGCACAAGTCCTCTAACTATTCTTTGAACTTCGGATACTCCGGCTCGAATATTCATCGTTCACCGCCGTGCTGATTCAACGTACGGAAGTGAATTACCCGTAATTACGGTTGCATTAAATGCACCGCGGCCGCGGTGCGTCTAAACTCTACATCAGGTTAACTGAAATATGCTGTTTTCATATGTTTTGAAAGTACCATCCTAACCGTTTCACCAAAATTTCCGGTCACATTTATTTCATGGGAGTTTCTCCTTTGATAGGAAAAATCTGGGTATAAACTAGCATATATCAGCTTTAAACCGGGTTTTAATTGCGTAATTGTAACACAACATCCATTTGAGAACCCGGTTTTTAAACCAGGTGAATATCCACTTGATAACCAGGTCTGAATATCCACTTTAGTGGGTCTCCCAACTCGATTCAATATCTACTTGAAAACCAGGTTTCCGGCAACCTTGGCTGCAGTGCACTGGCTGTAGTACACTACACTGCCATTTTGAAAAGTCCGCTACCAAACGATTAGGCCAATTCACTGCACGAAGGCTTCCGATAACACGTGTTGCCTGCACGTACGTTGTACCAAGTTACGTGAAAACCCCCTCTCTACAAGGCTATGTAAAGCAAGCCGTGCATACTAACCTCTTATTCCATGTGCCGTGCAGAAGAAGAAAATACCACTGACATACGGATATTATATTGTGAATATATAACAAATTAATAAAGTTCATTCATGAAAGCGTCCGAAATGAAATCGGAAATCCCACTGAACTTTAGCAAATTTCACTCTCTTCACTATGAACAGTGGTTTACGACCGGTCGTACACCACATGCATTGAAATGCATAACATGTTATACTTACGCATACTCACGTAGTTACAAAAGTGTGGCCGATCACATGCAGTACGCCACTATTGGCGGATTTGTATCATAAATGGATATCTGAAAACTTCATGCAGAGAAGGCAAACATATTTTAAATCCTTCCAGTGCTATTTCTACCGTATTTTGACAACTGTAAATCAAGTCTCCGGCCTTTCGTAGACAACACCGAAAACCTCAACTTGCGTCGCAACTCAAAGATGCTAATGGCGCTCAAAATAGCTATTACCGACGTTTAAAACGTACTGGTTTGTGTCGTTTATCAGTGACCACAATAAACTGTCAGTTCAAAAAATGGCATTTCAGTAATGTAACATTCAAGGATACGTAATTTTTTGTTGTATGAACTAGTCACTCTTTTATAACAAAGTAGGATTTTCTATCCGGTCTAAACCCGGTTTTATGTGCTATCAGGGTCAATAATTCGTGTACGAAAGGAAACTAACTTCCGTTATATATGGTGGTAATAGTAATTGGCATAGTGCCTATCAGGTCTCCTAGATGATTGTAATATAAAGCGTGTGGTGATGCATGTTTCCCCTCCTAATGTTTTTCCGTGTATATTCTCACTTTTTATATTGTAATACGACTAAGACCGTTTGTAGGTTACTCACTTTACGCCATGTGCGCTTATGTGATGTTAGCCTTGGTTACAATGTCGGGGTATATAGGTGTAATAAAATTCATGGGGCGTATAAGATCAGGACTACGACAACAAGCATAGACGGAGCGTAAGTAGAGTACAATTGCATGACGATTCATTTGATCTGCCTATGCAATAGTTTGCAAATTAACAGACTGCCTTTCGTTATATTGTGATTGTGTTCAGTTCTGTGATGTTGTATTGTTTCAGAGATCACAGGGTTTTTCTTTCAATGATCTTGTCAACGTTTTCGCCTTAATATGGTGTCTCAGGGGTCGTTAGATAGAAGACAACGAGTAGGATTATAATTAGTTTATAATCGTCCTCGGTAGTGCGTATGTTTCCCGAGTAACTACAAAAACCGTCCGATAAGCCTCATTACGTATCGAGCAACTTAAGTTCCCAAGTCGCATAACATTGTCTGAAGCGTATATATATATCCATATATACGCGTGTTTATCTTTATATATTCACGTATGCTTACATCGCGTATATATGCAGTATGCTTAAGCATGACAATGGTAATTCCCTTTTTAACAAAACAAACGAAATGAACGAACAACTACACACATTTATATACAGTCACTCACAGCAACTGTTCACAACAGATTCCAGCACACTAGATCCGATGTAAGAAGATTGATAGAGGAATTCCTGTGAATCAGGTTTCTCTAGTGTGTTAAAATGGATGCCGCTGCGGCTAAGCAATGATGACGATGACCTCATGAAAGAAGGCAAGGTGCGTGAGGGCGAAGTTTAATATTGATTTGGACTATTGACAAGCAGTCTGTGTGTGAAACAGACATAACAGAAGTGGAAATAGTGTGCGATCAGTGATTAAAAAAGCGAAGAATTTCGCACCATCTTACTTTCTTTATGTCAATCTGCTAAGAACTTCAATGTTTAGACGTGTGTGTAATGCTTCGTAGGGCTACATTAGTTCGGGATTAAAATGTAGTTTAACATGATCGAATATTATGTGTAATCTAATCAGTGTTCATTGTAAACGACCTCGAATTCATGACCCTTCATTAACGAAGGCAAACGCGATTAAGTTTTATTCTATGCTACACATGTGGAGTACAGTCCGAGTGTGGTGTTCGGAGGAATCTTTGATGCAGACCGCCCCTTGATAACCCTATGGAGAGCTTGGCCTCATCACATCAACACACCCATGCAGAAAAAACACCTTTTTGTACCCCCTATTCGCTAGCGAGAGTTATTACGTAGATCAAGTAACTGTAATCATCTCATTCTGGTCTTCGATTTCTCTTGCTATTGGGCCATCTTAGCACAATTTTCACGGGAACCTGCACAGTTGTTGCGACTTTTGTTAGGGTGCCCACCCTGTGACCGAAAAAATCCACTTGACTCAGTCCTAACTAGCGAGACTGTTCAAGTCGGTTAAGACTTTTGATACCGCCATGCACATTTGCCATCTTCACTCTTTCTCATGATGTGGTGGGAATGTGTAATCATTACGTGTCCTATAAATACCTTGTACTTGTCGCCCTAGCGGCACCCCGTTTTGGAGCGGAACAGAGCTTCTTATTTTGAACTCGTCTTTTGACTTGCCTTGGAAACAAATACGGGACAGTCGCGGTACTATTTGAGACCGAGATTTCCGTGTGAATTTTCACCGGGACGAGAATCCGATTTTATCGGGCGCAGCACTATACCGAGATCAAACCAGCGTATCGTTTAGGAGGGTTTACAACATTTTTCCAACCGAACAACGACATGATCCACAGAACAAACGTCTCATATAACTCGAAAGTTTGTCAAGATCTATCCACGTTCGTTTATATTGCAGAGTATCCATTTCTTGTTCTTTGACTCTATGCACAAGTATTTACGACACAACAATAATCTGGTAAGTCTACAGACACTGATTCACACGCGATGCACACCGGACTTTCGCCGTAAATATCTTAAAGCAGAATCCAAAGTGTGCGAACTGCAGCGAAACATAATAACTTCGTATATATACATATATATGCTCTCGCCATAAATAGCCTCCTTTGGCCTTTACGCCATTTTAAACAAACGGCGAGTTTACCTTAATAACACACGATATAACGACATTATATGAATCCGGCCTGCCGTTACCAATAGTTAAGCAGCTCCTATTGATGGCACTATGTTTGGTGAACCAAGCACAGTTTGTCTTTGAAGGTAAGTTAAGTTCGATTGATCCAGACTAGATTCACCAGCCCTATGTTGTCACCAAATTATTCTGTGAGTTCTTCAAACTGGCTTCCTCTGTGGGCATCATCCGAGCTAAGTGGTAAGAAGTTAACACACTTGTAAATAAGGCGATTGTCATTCGTCTGTCAGCTAACGTTCGTGAAACATATTAGAACGTCTAATTGACCATTTCATCGTAAACAACTTTCTCACTAATAATCTCACATCTACAGCTCAGCAGGGGTTCCTATCAGACTTCTAATTTGTGACTAACATGCTTCTCTCAACTGTCTTTTAGAGACTAAGACCACGACCTCATTTCAGACGCTGTTTTTTTATTCAGCTAGAGCCATCCACTCATATATCCTAGAATTTTACTCTGTCCAAGATGATTCGCTGTTAATTAACCCCTTTTTTGAGTAGTCCAAGCTTTAGAATTAACTATTTTCTTGCCTTCTCCCTTCCATTGGTCTGATTGAATGTGTCTCATGATTTGATTCTTGGGAAGTTACTCTTTCTATTTTATATCAACGAGTTTGTGGGAGAAATCGTCCGCATTTCCTTGAAAGGTAAGGGTGACTTTAAAATTTAAAACATCCGTGCTCCGTGCATTCTGCAAACTGACCAAAATACTGTGAAGCAGCGTTTACTTGGGTGACACCTTTCCGTCAACGACTACAGGTATGCCCACATCTGTTGCTGTCGAGTTTGGTGGTGTTTCCGCGATACACTTCTCAGAAAGCTGTAGGGGTTGGTAAAGTGCACCTTAACTTTGGTATAGGAATCTGGTCGTCGTTATATCAGTCTTTCTGTTATCATCACGTAAAGGTTTCTAAGAAAGACCGTGATGTGTTGAGTATCAGCCAGCATTCCACCGCATAGCTGAGGAGGTTTTCCGGCTCTTTCAGGGACATGTGCTCCATCTTTGATTATATATGCTAACTTAATGATAATTACTGACATAAAAATGGCACGATTGTTTTGTAGCGTGTTCAGCATTAGACTCACAAAACTTTAAATATAAGTTTGATTTGGGAACACGTGCTCTATCCACACTCGAGTAAAGAATACTTTGAAAGGGTACAGTGCTCGCACGCTTCCATTTATCTGCATTTCTGACAAAGAAAGCTTTTAGTTTTTTGGTCCCGGATGGTCTGCAGGGTTGCTAGGAATTACACAAATCACGGCCTAGATCCCTTTTTAGACCAAGTTATTTCTTTTACTGGGCGGCTGCCCACTGAAATATGCTACCATCAGTTGTTGTCAATACCTCTCTGGACTAACATTTAATACACTGTTGGATTTACATTGTTTTGCCAGAGTAATCATTGAGACAATCGGCGCTTGTTCTTTTTTTAAATAAGTTCTACCGCTTCCTTAATGAACATTTAATCATAAAAATTGGTGCTACACCAGTTTTTCCATTATTATTTTTCGAAATAACTCACGCTTGGATGACATCGGATGTAAAGTGAACAAACCCGAAGAACGTGGTTTTCAATTCTCGCATGCTTTTATATTTCACCGAACCACTGAATTTCATTGTTTTGTATTTTCATAAGCGAGTGATAGTTTATGCGACTAAAGTATTGCACTTCACACGAGTTACTTTTAAGTCAGTGGGCTCATAATTACCACTGCTCGCTCAGTGCAGTCGACTATGTTAACATCTTAAAGAACGTGTTAATTAACTGAACTGTACAGCATGTAAGTGAAGCCAATCAGCCGTTCCGGAAAAACTGCATTACTGTAGTTTTTTCGAGGTCGTGAATTGATTTTATAAGTAGTCTGCGTGCATTCCAGAGGCAAAGCATGTTAATGTACTTTGTTGTCGAGCGTAACTTGAACAAGAACTTTCGATGAAACTATTACGTTCAATACACTTGTTTAAACTCCATGGGCTTTAAGCTGCCATACACATTTGGTGTTCTTGATACTGTCGCATTATTACATCCATGTGACTAACCAGCACCTTAGTATATGACCGCCTGCTAGATTAATGCACTTGGAATTATATTATATGCCGTCTTGACGCTGGTATGTATCATGGCTCAAGATAGTACATCAGTACTCGTAATATGGTTGGTGGTATTATGATCGTTGTGATGGGCATGTGAGAATCCGCTTGGCCCCATTCCACTAGGAAATTCGAACACATTTCTCGGGGAACAATTATTTGCTAGTCCCAGCAGACATCCAATTAAAAGATCTCGATAAGATTTGAAAACAGACCGCTTATTTCCAGCAGTGTTTAACATATGGGAACTAACTGGTTTTAGCCTAGTCTGTGACCAATGGCAGTAACCAAGAAAGGAAGGAAAAAATTGCAAGATGGACTCACGTCCTTTTGATGACACTCAAAATTCTGCTATGCAAAATGTGCGTGGAACTTTTAAGAAAGTCAAACAACACTGGGAAAGGTACGGGCTAAACGACCCTCAAGATTTGAGTTACAGATGTGTCGTTAAGAGAGAGAGCGTGCATTCGCTCTGTACAATTGGTTGCACGATTGCAGTAATTGGTATAGAGTTCTTATCAGGTCCCTTGTAACAAGCGTACATGAAAACCCGATTATAAAACGGACAGTTTGAAATACGCGGTTGCGACCAGTAATTTTGGCAGGGCCACACGATCGTTGGTCACTATGTTGCACCAAACTGCGCGTTTACTGAACTAAGTAAATAGTAATGTGTAGTAGGTTAAGATGTGATATCACCGAAATGACATTCTACACTACCGTGGATAAACTTTCATCAACCATTCCCGGACCTTAGCCTGTTATTATTTGATGTTGAGTATCATTCCTTCACGATTGACTCATATTTGTTCAGATCAGTCTTATCTTTGTATCCTAAAAGAAGCAGGCTGCGCTACCGTCATTCATAATTGAGGAAGTAGCCCTGTCTACCGTAATATAAAGTTGTTAAGCAATCTCCGAATGTGCACTTAGCCACTTAACTTCCTTAAGTCTCACCTTTCAGCTGTATTCAAATTTTCCAACCGTCATAGAAATAGCTGATGTTGTTTCTGACAGATATGCTCGTGGAAATAAAAGGTATTAGTTTCCAAGGAACTTCCTACGTTCAACTCATTTTCTAGGATGAAGCGGCTTGGGTCTGAAATTGCACAGTTCCTTGCATTAGTGGGCTTTTGTGGGCGTGCAGTGTTGCGATGATGAGATAAAAAATATTCACGTCCGTGTGTAATCCTAATGATATCTCTGTGTGATCCCCTGCAGTCCCTCAATCCCACCAACCGTCCTGTGAGACGCGTTTGAACTTTTCCAAGTACTTCATGCCTATCACAGTATACTAGATGTGGCTTCCTGTATGCTTTACTAGGCCGTGATAAAACTCCTGCTTTCAGCAACACTAACTCATCCTGCAGCCTTTACAACACTATTTGTTTTTACTGTACTGCTTCCAAAGATTATTTAGAGACTTTAAGCTCCCCTTTCATGAGTACTCTTGAGTCTTCGTTTATCCTCACTCTACCAAGCTCATTCTAACCTCAGCTGCCAAGGCAATCGATTAAATGTCTCTGATTTTCAGCCAGCAGTTGTTTACATTTATCTACATTCAGAGGTGGCTGTCATTCATCTGCCCACCTTTTAGCATTATCCAAGTCGTTTCGTATGTGCATAGCATCAGGATTTCTCACAACTTTCAAGTCATTAACAAAACGTGGCAGAGGTCCTGCAGGTACGGGGTGGGTTCATTGATGGGCATAGAAGAAAATAGCGGCCACCGTATTAATCCCCAAGGTCCCTCACACTGAGTGGACCTTTCTACTGCCGTCTGCGCGTGAAAGATCTAAGTCTCCAAGAGGTACCGTAACCATCTTAGCAATCCCGAAGGAGAACCAAGGGTTTAGGAAGTTACAGTTAACGGTTGTCTGGGTCAAACCCTTTGCTAAAATCTAAGTAATAAACTCCCACTCCCCCGCCTTTTTACAGTTTCTTAGTAACTTCATCAAGCAAGCAAATGAAACTTGTGGAACAGGACTTACGTGGCGTAAGTCCATGGTGGTTTGCGGAGAGAAGAATGAGAAGCTTCACAACACCGTTCTTGTTCATTCTTTCCGACAGTTTAGGACAATTTAGGTTAGACTCACTGCAAAGAAGATACCAACAGGCTTTCTGTGTTTGACCATCGTTGCCTCCGCCAATTGGCCCATATTAAGTGGACTGATCGCGTGGGCAATGTGGCAGTTCTCCGGCGAGTATTCCGGAACGTACGGGATGCGCGATCAATCGGTCAGTTAATCACGGTACACAGCTTGCGATGTTTAGGTCACGTACTCCGTATGCCATCTAATCGTTTATCGTACCGGGCATTATATGCTGAGGCCACCAACAGTTGGGTAAAACCGCGTGGTGGTCAAGCAACAACGTGGTCACAAAATATGAAGACCTTGACTGCTCCATTGTGTAAAGTGGGTAGGTATCGCCTTCCTGGATAGGGTCCTTGTGATCACTCAAACCGCTGGTTAGAGATGCTATCCGAGATGGCGATATGTCGCAGTTAATGGCGTAGCTGTATCTATACCATTTCTAGTTCTTCCGCTTAGTCTTCTTTTAGTAATGTTCAGCCTTCTTAGTAACGTTTTCTTCCAAGATATTCCACGTCACTGTTGAGGCGAGCGGCGACCCGAGTCACAGTACCTTTTGGTCAGGCTCATGGCTGTTATGATGATGATGATGAGACTCACCGATCGGTAGTGTCCGACCTTATGTTTCCCCTTGTGAATGGATACTTCAGTCTTCTCATAGTCCTTTGGAATAGTGACCTTCTGAAGGTTGAGATCAAAAAGTTAGATAAAGGGTTTCTTTAGTACATTGCCTAAGGGGTTTCAGTACCTTTGTATGGTATTCGATAGCCCCATCGCATTGTGAACATCTACCGTGTTCTACCCATCCTTTACTTCCTGCTTCCTAGTTTCAAATTCTACCATACCGGGCTCTCTTGCGGTCACCGTCACGAACTATGTTGTCATTTTTTCAAAGACTGTGATGTACGTCGCGTCAAAATGTTGGAAATAACTCCCCTATGCGTAAACTTTTGTCATAATCTGAAAGGAAGTCTTCAAAGTACTATCAATCACAGTCTGGTTGTTGACTGTATTTTGTGTCTTGGGAAATTCCTTTGTGTCTGAGAGTTCTAGCTTATGCGAGCTGTGAGTCTGATGAGACTGCCCGTTAGGAAAACACTCAAAGTGATTCATGACCCCAAAAAGGCTAGCCAATTTAGCGAAATATTTGAGGCGGACATTCAAAGCTATACAGTGTTTATCAAAAACGCGAATTTTTCCGTTGAAATATAATAGATGGTCACTACTAACACTGTCTGCTTCTCAACGTACATGTAATCATGGTGGTCACAATGCTGCTCTCACAAAGGCGTACATGCCTACACTTATCATATCATATCACTTTCCTGTTCTACCCAGTATTACACGTCGTAATAGTGTTTGTCAAAATCCATGATGTAAGGCGTGCGCTGTACGTCGTGATCGATCACCCACAGCTGTAGTTACGATAGCCTAACTAAGTCGTCATTTCAATGAGACATTGTGCACACACGTCCTATCGTTTGGGAGACTGTCATGCTGTTCTTATGTAATATTATTTTTCATCTTGTTCGTTGTGGCTTGTAGGCCGGAGTCGTTCATTCGGTGATTACATACAATTTATCAAAAGTTCGATACTAGTAGATTCACTACTTAGATGCATTAGAAGAAACTAAGCTGTTCCTGATTAATATAACCCCAATTAAAGATTTGCCCCCATATACACTGATACAAACTGGTAACTACGTTGATTAACGTAGATGTAAAAATTACATGTACACGCCACGTATAGTGGGTGAGCACGAAACAGTTGCAAAACAACACCATCTGACTCTGAATACGACAATGACAAACGTAAGCGGAAACGAAAACTCACTAAAAGATTGCATGAAGACCGTGTGAATTATGTAGTCGACTGAACTTAAGCAGTGGAAGGAGCACTTCCATCAGGGAATAGCTGTGTGAGTTTTTACAGTGGCTTTGCTGGCTGTCAATAAAGTTACATTGTGACTGCAGTGGAAAGATGACCCACAAAGTTATAGCTTGTCACGATAAATTGCCAGGAGGGATGTGGGCTTTGTGGAGAGATTCAACTTCTCTGTATCTACGTAGTCAGCCTTGGAGGGATAGGTACTCGTCTAAATTGACGTTACCTTGTCGCTCCTCATTGATGACTGAAAAAATGTCTCATGAGCAGTGATTGTGGAGAATCGTTTTCAATTTTGAGAACTTACAAAACACCAATGGTCAGCCTCAAAATTACTAATCTTGTCCCCGTCGCACCTCAGATATCATCCGGTCTCCTAGTCTCACAGTTAACGGAGCAAAGACAAATAAGTGACCACGTAACTTTCCGAACTGATTAGGAGTATGTCCACCATGTTCGCTCTGCGACAAATATCGGAACATCAGCCTGCTTATTCTCGGTCAACGTTCGGGATAGTTTTAGGTCTAAAGATTTCTTTCAATGCGGTTGATCGACATGTTCCTCGGGAACGCCCGTATTATTCAAGTTAAACATTAAGTCGTTGAAACGATCATATGCCCACCCCGAGTGCAGAGTTGACAGTCGTGGGTAGCCATCTCAGGTTATCTTCAGTCTTGATGATGTTAAACGGTGACGTTTGACCTCTCTGTTTCACAACTGCTTGAAAAGTGATACTTTTAAAGGAACACTCGGGCGTTCCAATTATCACTTAGTGATGTATCTGCCGACTGCTAAAATGACGTCGCATTGCTAATTTTCTCTGCAGGCCATGTGAAATCGATTGAATTGTATGGTTGGTCTAGATGATATGCAGTTTGTACAAAGGAGTTGGTTACTGTGAATTGGGTTCCTCTTCCGGGCTAGGGCCCTCGCGACTCACAGAATTGGTGGCTTGAGATGTTAGGTGAGATGGCGGCTAACCGAGCTAAGTGAAGTGAATGTTGTCTTTGTTTGGCCGAGTTGTCTATGGAGTAAGTGCACTTAATGACGCGGCGCAATGAATGCTATGAGGAAGCTGTCTCACTAATGATGCCTAACTTTTGCTTACAGCTCGGCTGTTTGTTTGCAGGGTGTAGGCGTCTTGATGTTGTATGTTTGAATATAGACGTAGCTATTTTTAGTAGTTAGGTCCCCTTCCCCTCCATTTCTTTTTTCTTCTCTCTTCCCATATAGGATTTTTTCCCTTCGTGGTTTCGTAACAGTTAAGCTTCAGTGTGAACCATTGATGTATTGTTGTCTATGATGATGATGACGATTGCACTGTAAAAGTTCGCCGTTACAAGGTTGTATTTATTCTGCCTTCGCTTTTTTCCATACCAAAACGCCTTGTGGGACCTTTATTTGCCTCATCTATCTGAGTGGTGTCTCCTCATCTGCTGGTAGGGTTGATGACGAGGTGTCCATGAGGATGGAGATTTCGCCAATTTTTGTCCATCTTAGCTTGGCCTTGACTTCTGATTATTAATTATGGGAAATGTATATAACGTGTATGTGCGTTTGATTTTGGCCTAAAGATCAAACCCAACCAAACTGAGAGAAAGATGTATGTAAGTTCTCACTATTCAATCATCATTTTTTTCGTGGATTAGATTGTATCAAATCGGTTTACTATGGGTTACACGACAACTTATCGGTACATATTTTTGGAAAATCTGCAAGATGGCGACCGATAACTGAGGTTCCGAAACTGCGCACTCAGTGCTTGCTTAGACGGAACATTTTTCCACGCGGCTACTGGGGGCGGCCATGCAATTATTTGATCGTAGGCTAGGAGAACTTTGATCGCGTAGTTTAACAAGGTTGGAAGATGCCGCGTTCCGGGTTGAGGGATGTGTATACTCATTCACATAGTTTGCTAGGAGCGTCCTCCGGCAACACACCGTACCGCGTCTACTGGTGAGACGACTGATCTGTGTTTTAGTTTTCATCTTTTATGGTTCCTGTTGTTCGAGTCGTTTGTATTTATTTCATTCGTTATGTCATGGATGACTGCCAGAACCATAGTTCCCTTGGCACGGCTCACTTCTGGACGTATGTGTATGCATGTTCCAGTGGCCAACGGTGAAGTGGTGGACAACTGCCGTACTCGTTAGTTCACATTGGTTATGAGGTTGGACAGATAGCTCTGTACCCCATCCTACCGTGGTATGAGACATTTTTGACGAAGCAAGTCGCCAGAAGCAATGATGACAAAAACCTGAGTAAGATAATGTCGGCTAAATTAGCTGGAAATGTCGCGGATGAAATCACGTCATAGATTGCGACACCCGGGCATCTTTGTTGCTAATATATTCCTCACATGCAAACCCCGTTTGCGCGTCGTAAAGCAAAATAACTAGCGTATACATTGTGCGCTTTTCTTTCATGCCATAGTTGGACGCTTTTCCGTTGTCACAGATGCCACAGGTTGGCAGCACCTACCGTTGTTGTCCTAGCTGGTCGTAGTGCAATAGTGTATGGGGGCAGGAGCGATTCAATCTTGAACTAGTACTTTGCACTGTGGAAGTACGGAGTGCACTTCATCCAGATCATCCCAGGCACTCAGCTTGGTCAGCATGGCCTGCATGCTTTCAGCAGATGAACTAAGCAGGACAATACCATCCGAATGTTTCCTGTCAGTCAGCTTGGAGCTGGGAAGAAACCTAACACCGAGTTCTCTGGGTTCTTCAAGCACACTATCCGGAATGTTTTATCTAGCAACGTCGAGCGGCAAGGTAAAGATCTCACATTTTTGTCGAAAACCACCCACAGTGCGGAACACTGGCACAGCTGTCCGTATATTTTCACTTTGTTGACTGAGCGAGCATCCACTGATTTCAACAGATTTCCATATTTATCTGGGACTCCTTCACAAGTTACATGCAACCAAAACGACGACTACCTTTGGGTATAAGAGTAAAATGGCTTTCAGGTACTTGTAAGAGCGCCGACGCTCCGAAAATTGACGCAGGATAAAAGTCGGGTCAGTGTCCACGTCCGGATCAAACTTTTATCTGTTCGTCACGTATCTCGCTCTTCAAGTTTAGCAAGCGGGCGCAGTGTAAGACTGGTGAATGACTGAGACGTTCTAGAAACAAGATTTATATCATTGTGGTTGTCGTATGTAATTTAAGTCCCTTTTTAAAATTGTGCATAACTTTCTTAAGCTGTAACTAGAAGGTGTCTCTTCAGTTTTGCAAATTATCTAAAAGAACATTGTTACTTCTGGTTTTAACTCTTCATCATCATATTTGAAAAAATCCCGATACCCGGACCTGGTGCCCGTTACACCTCAAACTAAGCTGAAGAGCCACTTCTGACTGTACGCCGTTTCTAACGCAGTAACTGACCATCCTTGTGGCAGTTATGCATCAGTGAGAACCACTAGTGTATTGCTGTCTATCACGATGATGATGATGATGTTCTATTTTATTTGCGGTTTACTTGAGGCCAGCTGAGCGTTACTTTAACTGTTCAGCCCATCCGTTACTCTGGATAGGTCGGATTGTGATCATTCGTCCCTGTGTTTTTGTTATGGTATCGCCAGCACCAGCTCGGCAGTCAATGCAACCACGAATCGTAAACTATCACTCCGCCATTCTCAAACACAGAGGCTCGTTTAATCTTTTTCGATCGCCTGACCAAATACCGCTCACATTCTTTGCGCAAACTTTTATTCTGCTTGCGTTGAAGTTATTGACAGTCGTTCTCATATCACGAACCAGTTGGAATTAAGTGACGCTTGTTAATAAAATTCTTGCACTCTACAGAGATTTAGTGCTGTAACAAATACTTCTATAGCCGGTGGTTTTTTGCAGGTTCTCCCACCTAACTCGTTTTTGGTAATTTGTTCGTGATTGCTACAGAGTGACCGATTCTTCCACCTAGAATCGGATATGAAGTAAGCAGAATGTCGAGCTTATGTCAATGCTGATTATTGTTCCGTTCTGACAAGTCGAGATCTCCACCACTGTCCGGCAATTTGGTTGCTTCTTTTGGCGCTACTCGACATGCACGCGTTGGTAGAATACAATCAATTAATCCAGTGTTCATTAATCAGTGTTATGGGTGTAAATTCATGCTTTGTCAACGTGGGAAAAGTTTTGCTTGGTGAAGTCCGGATCGATCGTTTGTTAACTTTTATTCTGAAAGACTGTGGACTAGTTGGTTCAACTATGCCAATTTACAACAAGTCGGCGCTCACGAAGGCAGAAGGACAACGATTTTGCCATCCTGATCAGGCACTCAATCAACAGCACTGGTAGTCATTTCGCCTTCAACCTTATTTTCAACACTAACAGAAAAATAAGATTTGTAAGTAGAAATAAGGAACTGACATATTGTGTTCGAGTCAACCGGATGAAATCTTTGAGCGATTTCAGTCTTTTAGAAGAGATTACGAGAAGCACAGATCTGTTGATCACTATATGGCACTATCGAAGGTCGTGGCTAAATTTCGCAATATTTTAGGACTCACGCTCGATGGCTTGATAAGACGGCGGATGGTCCTGCGCGTACGGTATTCAGTTGCGTCGATTTAGATTTCTGTTGTTTGTTAACTATTGATCGAACAATCTATCGACATTTATAAATCTGTGGAGCTCACAAGTCGTTATACAAGAGCCCAGGTAAAGACAATTGTCTAAGGTGGATGAAGGTAGTGATCCGCTTTCTTGGGGCATACGAGGCAATCCATTAGTTTTTATGGCGCAAGCATGCTAGGACAAAGAGGGAATGACTATCCTTCGAACTGAGAAGCTCTGATCGCCGGAAGCGCAGTCATTTGGCCAAACAACGTTGCTCTGCAATGACTGTACACAAGAACACTAGTGGAATACGTGACATTGAAGTACGTTCGGATGGCCGACATTGAATTCATTGAAGATTGAGTCCCTGGGCTAGGGGCAGCAAAAAGGCAATGTTTGGTGGAAATTAGTCGAGAGCAAACACATCAAACAAAAGCTTTAATCTATAATTCGTTCTCCCTGTGTTTTGGATATCATTGCACTTTTGGTTGGATATCGTGGGTATTGATTACACTGATGAAACACAATATCTTGGCTGGCTTACTACGTTCGTGACACTGGCCTCTAACAAATCACCACATATTCTTGTACGGTAGACACGGCCAAGAATACGAGTGACGGGCAATCGGTCATAATACTTGGGTGTAGTGAAGCGTTTGAATAGAATGATGACTTAAGTAAATCGATTTCTACCAGTTATTGCTGAGGTTGTGCATCCGACTGGACACCTTTCTTAACGAGAGTGTGCCATGAAACAACAAGCGTTTGTCAAAGAAAATAAACCGACCACACGTATTCCGGTATTACCATATAGAGACCATGTACTTCCGCTAGTAGCTCAGTGCAATAATCAGCTTAGCTAACCTGTGAGCGTTTCTGATGTGAAACTATAAACCAATGGATTACGGTAACCTAAGCCTTTCAATCACATAACGAAACTAAGCGTAAACTAAAACGAAAGCGCCAATTGTGATGTTTGTATTGGGGCGTTTCAATACCTATATTTTGGAAAGAATGCAGTCTTTGCACATCACAAGTCGTCGGTCGTTCTAACGAAAGTAATATTATTTGCTACACCTGGAATCCTGCAAATGGTATTGACAAATCCCCAGCTCCGCTACATTAGTTTAAGCTGTCATAAAGAGACCGTGATGTGCGAAACCATCGCTCTGGAACTTTTCGGCTGCGATCTAATACATATAACGGTTGGGGACCTAATGTTGAAGAAGATTGCCGAGACAATCCGAAAAGAAATGTCAAGAAGGGAAAGGTCTTTCTACATCACCTCACTGTCTGGTTCGACGATCGTGACCAGTTCAGTCCGCACGATTTATAATTTCCAAATCCTGTCAGCGAAAACTAATGGAAGAGGTGCTTGTTGCTCATACGGTAGTTAGTGGATATGTTAGCCGAGCGAAAGCGTTACAGGTTGCGACAAAATCCCACCACAACCCCATCCTGTAGCAATGTTTTCTTCATTAACATACCAAAAACAACCATTGTTAGAAGCAAATAAGCAGACGTTATCAAAAAGCTGCAGGATGAATTTTGTTTGAAAAATAAGTTCACACAAGCGTGTAGACGGAGTATAGTCATGTAGCCACTTTAGGTTTCTGTACCTCCTTCAAGCTGATGCGTTAGTCCAATGCCATTAACTCATTAGCTATCAGAAGTTTTGAAAACCTGATATGCGTGATCACCTAATAAATATCGCTGTTGGCGAACCGCCTTGCCAGTGGTCATGACATTAACTAATTATATTATTAAGTCCCGTGTTACTAGCGATTCATTTTGCATTTGTAACGTTTACATCATACCGTTAACATACGAACTGACCTATTTGAAAATGTTGACTATTTCAACATTCCAACAGATGCATCCGAAAGCTCCGTGCTTTTGTGACATTCGGTGGTTGATTTGGAGCGTTATCCTTCTGGAAAATTACTGTCTCCCGCCAACTACCTGAAACGGACCGTGTTTGCGACCATTAATACGCCTCATGTCTATGCAGACAGATTGCGTTGGGCCAGTGCTTCAGTCAGATTACATAATAGCAACTTGAGATTGTCGTATAAGTTGTTTGCATACCTAGCATTTCTATCAAGACTACTCAAACAAAAATCAACCTACTCATTTAATGCAGAAAGTGAGTGCTATCGGCTCAACTGTAAGGAAAGTAAAGAGACACTGCTGCCGAGAAAAATTCCAGAAAGGCCTCGGTGACCGGTTCATCGATACTTTCGAACTGGATGATTTCCACACTACGACTTTAATGGTTGTGGTCAATAAGCTTCATGCACAGTTTACAAGACACGATATACCGGAAGTTCTGTTTTCGAACAACAGGCACGGTTTCATAATTCTTGGCTTTTACAAGTAAATGGGTGTACCAGCATCGGAAAGACTATGCCTACTATAGGCAGTCAAACATGAAAGTAAATTTCTGCTGTCAAATTTGATAGAAGAATTCTGAGAATTGTTGAAAACTCAGGTGTTGCCCCATACGTCATAGCGATTTTAAGAAGAACCATTTCTACCGAAGGAGTTGACTGCAGCGTAAGTTAGCGTTTATATGCTGCAGTCCCTCATCGTAACGTTATGCTCGGATACCATACCACACAACCGCTTATCTTCTGGTCATAAATGACTAATATAAGCATCCAAATCGTTGTCCGGAATAACCATTGTGATCAGACTACTGTTGGGAATATAATGCACTGAAATTTGGGGGCATATGTTGACATAGTGAAGAAGATACGGCCGTCTGGTTCTGACAACCACAGCCTGCATCATATGCGTTCATGACTACATCAGGCATTCATCATCATCATCATCACCATAGCAGCCTTGATCTTGACCAAAAGTTACTGTGGCTCGGGCCGCCGCTCACCTCAGCAGCGACGTGGAATATCCTGGTAGAAAACGTTGCAAACAAATTTGAAAATTAATGAAGGACTAAGGGGAAGAATTAGAAATGGTATGGTGACAGGTCCGCCATTGACTGCGACACATCGCTATCTCGGATAGCGTATCTAACCAGCGGCTTGAGTGATCACGAGAACCCCATCCAGGCAGGCGACACCTACCCACTCTGCTCAATGGATCAGTCATGGCCTTCATATTTCGTGACCACGTTGTTGCTTGACCACCACGCGATTTTACCCAACTGTTGGTGGTCTCAGTATATAATGCCCGGTACGGTAAACGATTAGATGACATACGAAGTACGTGACCTAACCATCGCAAGCTATGCACCGTGATTAGTTGACCAATTGATCGCGCATCCCAAGCGTTCCGGAATACACGTCGGCGAACAGCTGCATTGCTTCATGTGGGTTAATTGACGGAGACAACGATGGTCAAACACAGCAACCTTTTTGATAACTTCTTTGTGAACAGGCCATGTTTCCGAATCATAAAGCAAAATGGAAAGCACACAGGCATTATATATCCTTCCTTTCAGCGACGACCGGACGTTCCTTCGACGCGACAGATGACGCAGTCTGGTAAATGCAGCTCGTGCCTTTGTTATCCTCGCTGATGTCTCATCAGTAATATTACAGGCTGACGAAATAGTGCTACCCAAGTATGTGAAACTGTCAACAGTCTCAAGCG
Source organism: Paragonimus skrjabini miyazakii (assembly GCA_014338405.1). NCBI lineage: Eukaryota > Metazoa > Platyhelminthes > Trematoda > Plagiorchiida > Troglotrematidae > Paragonimus > Paragonimus skrjabini miyazakii. The sequence continues at coordinate 1,811 of JTDE01021216.1, read as the reverse complement.
TGTTACCTACAATAAAGAAAGTAGGAGTGGAAATTCCCCAGCCTTGAAACAGCACTCTGCGCTTTGAAGGTGCGAAGTACATTCTATACAAGCCAGCCCGGTCACTAACCTTGTTCAGCATAGTTTGCATGCCTCTGGCGGAGGAGCTAAGTAAGACAGTGTCGTCCGCGTACTCAAGATCGGTCAATCTAGCGTCAGGGAGGAGCTAACCACCATGCCCACTGGATTCGCGAAGCGCACCCTCGAGAATGTCGTCCATGACAAAATTAAACAGGAAGGAGAAATCGTACACCCCTGACGAACACCACTAGAAGTGATGAACACCCGAGAAAGTTGTCCATACATCCTCACTCTGCTTATAGAGTGGTCATACAGTGATCTCCATAGATTCACGTATTTCTTTGGTACTTCCTTGCGGAGAAGATGGCTGCAGAGAACATTAGGAGCAACTGGGTCAAAAACAGCCTTCAGGTGCAAAAAAGTCAAGAATGTCGGCTGCATGTAAGAGTGCCGACGTCAAAAATTCATCGCAAGGTAAAATGGTGATCAACGCGCCCTCGACCTGATCGGAATCCTGCCTGTTCCTTGCGTATCTGACTTTCTCTGGGCTTAATGAGCTGACGTAAAATTAGGCCAGTGAGTAACTTGGACGCACTAGACACTAAACTGATGCCTCGGTGGTTGTCACATGTACTTCGGGCCCCCGTTTTGGAAACGGGGATGACCGTTGATAGGCATCAATCACGAGGTACCTCTCCAGTCTCCCAAATTGTCTGAAGGAGTTGTGTCAGTTCTGATATCAACCTCTGTCCACCATCCTTGAAAAGAGGAGATAGGAGATCTGGTTCAAGAGCCTTATTACGTTTCAACAACTTGAGTTCTAGGATCACCTTTGCTTTCGACAAAGAGCCGCCTGAAATGCAGTAACTGATCATTCGGGTCCCGTCGTCCACATGATATGGCTGAGATCAACTGAACTTTTCTTCAAAATGTTTAGCCCACCTGTCAAGTCGGCGCGACTGATTGGTGATAAGTAAACCATCTTTTCCACACATGGTCTCACTTATTCCGACTCGATGACCAGTACAACCACGGATCAGGGAAAAAGCCTCTTGCTTTTCCCAGATAAAAAGGCTCTTTCCATCTCTTTCGATTGTTCGACCAAGTGGTGTTCACGGTCTTTGCGCAAGCTTTTAGTCAGCTTGCGTTTAAATTGTCGACGGTCATCATCATATTCAGATCCAGGTGGGATCGATCGACGCTTGTTCATGAGGTTTATCGATGTGACAGACATCCAGTTCTGTCGATTCTGAACAGCTCCTTCGAAACATACCTGTTCACAGGATGCTTTCATAGTTGCGGTGATTTGTTCCCAGTGTTCGTTAGGATCACTCACCTGACTCAAACTGGACAACTTGTCCACCAACGCCTTCTGGTAAGCGTTCTTTACATCCCCATCGCTCAGATGCCAGTTAAGCACTTTGCATTTACAAGCGTAGGTCCTCTGGACAAATGACAAAACGAAACGAGCACGCACAACAGCATGTTTCGGGTCCAGGTGGCTGCTCCAAAAGGTACGACACTCTTAAACAGACTGGCGCCACCTGTAACCGACTGCTATATGACCCAACTGTGTCCAAGGCTGAGTAGCACACGGAGGTCTCCAAGTAACACAATGCTTCTTCCTATGTTGGAATGCAGTGCTCGAACGATAGAGACCGTGGGATGTGCACACTTGCAACAGTCTTTCGCCATTGTCAGTGCGCTGTGCCCGGACACCAAACATACCTCGTAGCCACTTCTCATCCGGA